>CM026569.1:9149957-9315943 GCA_015143295.1 Tetracentron sinense
CCATAATGTTTTTTTTTTTTTTTTTTTTTACCAATATTTGGAGACAGGATTTAGACAAGACCAGGTTTTATTATGGCTTACAACCTGATTGAAGATAAATAATAATATTTTTTTGCGATTCCAAAAATGGTGACCTGATTAGCAGGATTTGAAGTCGAATTTGTTGGACACGGACGTATAGGACAAATAATTATATAGAACATTTGCACCATTGTGAAGAAGTAAACCAATCACAAACAGAGTTCTCGTATTTGGTGCGGCATTGATGTATGATGAAACTATTGCATCCGTAAGTAGTATTTAAGACCTTTCTTGATTGCACTGTTAGATAAAACACCGAAAAAAAATTCTACTGACGAAGATAAGGCAGTGGCTAGTGCAATAAATTTGTTATGCCTACTACAATCACCGTATCGTGTTTGGCACATGTATCAAAAGCTCGCAGTCATGTTTTAGTCAGTCAACAACATTTAATGAAGATTTTAGTCATGAATGTTTTGATTACGACGATGAATCTGAGTGCCTTGATGGATGAACATAATGCTGGAGGAAGATGATCTTTAAAACAATGCCATGATTATAATAGTATCTTAATGCGAGGGAGAGTGAGCTGTGGTTATGGAAGCAACGACATTTTGTGCTGTGATACTGAAGAGTACGCAAATGAGGGATGATGAACCTATATTGCAGCACTATTGCATGTTAATAATGATTGTTGCAATTTTTCGCATTTTCATAGATTGATATTTGATGGAATTAAGGCGGACAGCAGCGCAGACTAAAATTGACAAGGACTTTACCAGTTGGATTATGGATGTTACTATGTGGCGTGCGTGGGGCAAGGGAAGTTTATACACGGTGATCTTTAAATTATTTTTTTTTTTATGGCAAGGGAATGAGTTGTACACCAACTTTTTCGTGAGCTGGAACTCTTGTCACATACAAGTTGTGGAGGAGGAAAAAAAAGGAAAAAAATCGCGAACTACATTTTTATAATTCGGACTAGTAAGAGGATACGTTGTATGTAGTTGTAAGAAGTTGAATTCACAAGAATTTTACTGTGGACATACATTGAGGGTAATTGATAATAGGGGTTTACTCGAGCGTCCCCAAAGAGATAGATCTTAAAGAGAGGAGAAAAGAAAAGATGCTACAGTTATCAAACCCCAATGGTTCCTACCAACAATGAATCCGAAGGATTAACAAGTCGTTACAAAAACAATTGATGAATGGAGCATTTTAAATTCAATGGCAAGGCTTTGTTTGTAGAAAATGGAAAATGCAGGTCGGGTTGCTATGAAATGGTTTGACTTGCATGGAAAAAGTGGAAGAATCTTTCAAAAAATTTCCGTGGAGGAACCTCAAACAATACATCCACAACAGATGGTTTTGTCAACATTGAGATGATAAATCAGGAAGTATTCATTCATCATGTGCTGAAGATAGATTTGTTAGGCCAAATCAAGTAAGAGGTTAAAAAAATGCACGGAGGTTGTAAGGGGGGCCAACGAATGTAGAATTGTTTGAAAAAAATGGAACCAAAAGAAATTATCTAATGGGCACCTTTGGAGAAAAGGGAACAAAAGGACTGTACTTAATGATATGGTCATAGAGCCCCAATCCCTTATCTCCAACTACAACTGTACATGTAGTCTTTAAGTGTTTGATTTCATTGAGTTGAAAAAAATCATAATTATGTAGTTTTAATGAGGTGTCATATGCTTTGATTGTGGAGTAGGGATTCATATACCACCCATCTCAGGAGTATTATGAATCCATGAGTCTGTCAACACAAGGTTATCAGATGCTTCAACTCATTACGCGGCAGTGCAGGAAGACATGAGATTCAATGAACCATTGGAGAGCAGGGATGGCATGATTTTCTAGGTGTTGTGCTGTTCTAATTCAGAACTCCTTCCTCCATGGATTTAGCATGGTTTCATTAGTTGTTTCAGTCTCTTCTTTTTATATGTATATCAGATTTTATTACTTCTCCATATCCCAAATTGTTTGTTCATAGTAGGTTATCAAAACTGGTGCTTGAAATCCTACTTTTTCAATTTGAATCTTTTCTGGCATATGAAGATTGATTTATCGTGTAAATTTCTGAATTAAATGCCCCGTAAAAGACAGGTTTATTTGGAAAGCCAAAGGAGATGGTTTGCCTTCTACGGCCACCACCAGAAGGGTTGCAACTGAGACTTGCCAGACATCTGATGTGATATTCTATTATGTTAAAAGGATGATAAATACCATCTGTATCTTAGTTTCATCAATTTTTTGTGAGGACACTTGTAAGGCAGATTTCTATTTTGCTATGGAATGTGTCAAGATTGCAATTCTTGTTGTTGCCAAAATTCAACCTTCCATCCCTGAATTGGCTCTTGTATGAATTTTAAATTTTAGTTTGGCAATTTTTAAATCCCATATGTTATAGTTTGGTAACTCTAATATTTAGGGTTAGCAAATTATTCTCTTCAAAATTTTGGCACACCTACAATTTATTATCTAATATTGAAATCGATTGGATGTGAAATTTAGTAATGGGGTATTAGAAATCCCACGTATAGAAATCACAAACTTTACTGAATCTTTCTTTCGAAATCTTATTGCCTTGGAACAGTGTCACCAATTCCCTAATTCTTATATCACAAGCTATTCAATCCTCATGGATAGCCTGATCAACACTCCTAAGGATGTGGGGATACTAAGTCGCTCCGGAATTATCGAGAACTGCTTAGGCAGTAACGAAGAAGTGTCGCTTCTCTTTAACAAACTTTCCAAAGAGGTTTCATTTGGCAAGAAGGATTACTATTTTTCTAGTCTTTGTAGAGACCTAAATGAACACTGCAAGAAGCGTCGACAACTGTGGAAGGCGTCCTTGAAAAGGGATTATTTCAACACTCCATGGACATCCATAAACTTTGGTGCTGCAGTTTTTTTCCTCATTCTCACAATCATATAGACTGTATAATCTGTCATGGCTTAAAAAATCTTGCACCACCCTCATACAAATAAGATTGCTACTATAAATGATGTTGTTCAACTTTTTTTCTTTGAATAGATATATTTTCCATGGTTGTACCACTTAAACTCTCTCCCAAAGGATTTGAGATTAACTCCATGTACTTAAAACTGTTGAGGGAAAGACTTTGCTAGAGGAGAGCATGGTCCTTGGGCATCCTAGGGTTTAACAGAAATCTTTCATGACAACAAATTTCGGTTACCTTTAAAAAGTTGAGTGATTTAATTTAATTTAATTAATTAGTATTGTGTCTGTTCTCACGGGGAAAAAGTAATGTCTGGATTGGAGAAGAGAAATGTTTAGCGCAAAGAGCCATACTTCTAAATTCTCACCTTGGTGGACATCTTACTTTTCCCAATTACTTTTAAAAAGGGTTGAAATCATAACTGACTTCTTGTTGGGAATTACCTAGAATTCTATTTTGGGAGAAATTTTAATTTGGATGAAAGTCTGTTATTATGGAGTTATTAGAATTTAGTAAGTCCTAATTTGTTTGGGATTAGAATCTAGGTAATATTCTAGTTGATTTGTTTTGGGAAAGTTCTAATTGGTGTCGGATTTGGTTTGGGAAAGTCCTAATAGAGGTAAGATTTGTTTTGTGCTTATAAATAGGCCTAGAGTAGAGGCTTATTAACAAGTCAACCAAAAAGAAGAGAAAAGGCAATGTTGTGAGGTGTCGTAGGGCTTCCATGGAGAGCGGGGCATCTCTCATAGAAAGCCCTTGTTAGCTCTTAAGGGAATATGAGCATACGACCTAGGGGAGAAGCCACTAGACCCCCATCTGTTCCCACGCACGGATTCTGCCACTGAGTGTTCTCATGGTTTATCTCGGTGTGCCCTCAATGGTGGAGAGTATTGATTCGGTGTGCTCTCAATGGAGGAGAGATTGGTTCAAGTTTTATATTTTCTTTTTCTTAAAAGGATTCAGGTTTCGATCAGATTTGGGTTGAGAAAGTTAACAATAAATTGTAAGCTGTGTGAGAATCTTTCAACGGTTGTAGTAGATTCCTTAAGCGTGTATTCTTTTTTATCTTCTTGGTTGTAATCTTCTCTTTAATTAGTAGAAGTATATCTGGATCGTTTTGAGTGTGGATGTGGCTCAAGAGATGAGTTAACCATGTATATATTTTGTATTGTGTGTTTGTCATATTATCTTGAAAATACCCCTTGATAGCATCGCTTCCGCCTCCCCCAACACTTCTTCGGAAATAAAATATATATTTTTATAGTTAGACTATGGGTACTCTCAAATATACTCCCAAATCTTAATCATTTAATTTAAATTATTAAGAGTCAAGATTAAAAGTGATGTAACTTTAGAAATAACAAAATAAGTTGAGCCAAATTTAATTTTGACATTTAATTATTTAAATTAAGGGGTTATGATTGGGGAGTATATTTGAGAGTATCCATAAATTTTAAACCTATTGAAGGATAGCAATTACAAGTTTGTTTTTTTTTTTTGGCTAACCCATATGCGGTTAGGCCGCCACCCCGATTAGTTGGTTAATATTTGTTATGAGTTAGTAGGTAGGTGGAGAATACAAAACTCACACCCCTCTCCGGAATGGATCCCGGACCAATTGAGAGGTGACTAGCACACACTACCGATGGAGCAAGCTTCGCTTCCCTAGCAAGTACATGTACGTACCATGGAGTGTGTTGGACTAGCACTCTTGGTAGAGAAAGATTCATGGATATGGGTTCCAAATGGGCCGAGTGAACCATTAGAAGTAGATTCAGTTTCCCTGGAGATCCAATTATGCCCAACCCGACCTGTTGCCACCTTAATCATGTGAAAGAATTTTGGGCTGTTGATGTCCACCATGAGTGTTAAGCCCCTAACCCCTATCCTAGGTAGAGAAATTATTAGGACCAAGCAAAAAGAAAAATTTTGGAGGGACGTTTGATAAAATTTAAAATAAGAGTTTATTGACTTCTTCTATTAAATTAAGTTCTTATTTAATAATAAGACTGTTTGGTAATATTTTATTGAGGTCTAAATATTTTAGTAATAAATGGTTTTACCATTTATTCAATAGTCAATCTAAAGCTACTTTTTGAAAAATAACGTACTTTATACATATATGGACAATGTCGATTTTTATATCATTTTATCAATGTAACATCTCTTAATTTTTAGAGTTTAATTAGAAAGCACTTATTAGATAAGTTTTATCAAACGCAGCCAGTGTTTTTCTACATGGTATGAATTGATTAGACCCCGACATAAGTATAATAGCATAGGAACTGCTTAAGGTTTCTTAATTTTTTATCTTTATTTTTATTGTCTTTTTTTTCTTAGTCTTTGAACCATTTTAGACAGATTTGATAGAGTTCCTACTTGAGATGATGTAATATCTATATAAATCTTTTATGAGGTCATTATAAATCATCCAAGATTTATCATTATTTAATTGTTTAACATGGTATCAAAGTAGGTCCATTGGATCATTTGAGTTTTTTCTTTTCATCTTATTTTTCTTCTAGCAGGCCCATCTAAGCTATTTCAGTTCTAATCTCACAACACTTGTTAATGGATACTTCCTTGTGCCTTTCTTAGTAGTTATAATTAGAATTTTATCTCATGGCCTCACCATTGATCAACTTTGTTATGACATTCCCTTGACCAGATATGGGTAATCATTAATCAGCCATTGGCTTACATTAAAAGACTAATCCTAATCAAATTTTATATAATCCATTTAAATCAAATCCAAATACAAATCTTCCTAGAGATGAAATAGACATTATCATCTCACTTCATTACACCACTTTATTGATTCTCTAAGATTATTTCTAATTGTTATTATGTCGTGATATTAGCTCATGAAAACCACGAAATCAACATCACATTTTTCAATTCTTGAAATATGTCGACTTATCTTTTTAAACACCTTTCTTCAAAAGATCGCTGTCCTCACCAAGATCAAATCCTTATCCCCAATATATGAGGTTGGACATTTTATTTTATTTGAAGTCATAATTTTAGTTAAGTTGTATATTATTAAGGGCTTCTTAGATAAACTTCTCTGAGACGGGAATGACTTTTTTCAGAATTACTTTTAAGTAAATTAGTTTTTTTTTTAATTGGGACTTTCCAAAATTCTATTTGGGGACAAATTTTTTAAAAGCTATCATTTCGACTTTTTATGACTATTGACTCATGTAGAAGTTACCTTCTTAAATGCTTAATCAAATGACATTTTATCCAGTTTTTGACTCTTCAAGAACCAAAAGTCAATAAAAAGTGTATCCAAAGTTGCAATTACTACTTAAATCTTTCTTCACTAACTCTTTTTATGTGATTTTTGGCCGCCCCTAGTCTTCTCCAATTTACATCTAGAGTTAAAGATAAATTAAGAACATGCCAACTTTTCTGTTTATTTTGTGTGATTTACTTTTCAAGAAACTATGATTTCCCTCCTTATTTTAGTATATATGCCCACTTGCAAAATCAAAACTTCAAAGCATATGTACAACAGTACAAAGAGTGGTTCAGAGGAAAAGGAGAGGTACACATTTCTCTTGCCCTTTGGACTCTTCCAAGAACCAACCTTTCTGTATTTAAATTTATTTATTTTTTTGGTCAAGGTAACAATACCACGAGGCAAAGCTACATGTAATAGAAGGGAAAACACACACCACTCACATACACACAGCCACATGCAAACCACTAAGCCCATGAAGAATCAACCCACAGGAACTTCAAAACGGGTACCAACCATTTGAGGGCCATGGAACTTTATGAACTCTAGTGGGTGGCAGTAAACTACCGAAGTGGGACTAAACACTTTGGTTTTTTTTATGGTCAAGGTAACAATACCACAAGGCAAAGCTACAAGTAATAGAAATAGAAGGGAAAACACACACCACACACACACAGCCACATGCAAACCTTCTGTATTTAAATTACAAGGCAACAATGAGCCACTCACATGTGGTGTAAGGTATGTTTCATGTGGGGGCACGCATCCCGATCTGGGATAATGCTAGCAACACTCTCTTGATGAGCGGAGCAAGTGTCTTTCTATTAGTGATGAACAATAACTATGTTTTTTGAACCAAAAAAAAAACAATAACTATGTTTCCCTTAAACAGAGAGAGTGCATTTAGAAGAGAGTGTATCTAGCATTACCCAATTCTTACACACCACTCAATTATTCGTCTCCAATAATTGCTAAAACCCACTTGCAGTACATATAACCTCATGGCCCTCACAACAGAAACCTTCATAACCTCTAACATGTGGAACCACCTACCCTTTGATCTCCTAACCAGTATCTTCTCCTACCTCTCCCTAGACTCTTTCGCAAGTGCAAGTTCATCATGCAGGCATTGACACACGTGTGCCAAGGCATTCTCCTTAAACACCACCCAATCAGGTTTCAGGCACCACCCTGCCTGGTTCCTATCAGTGCACACTCGCAACAGTAAGGTCTTATGTTATGCTCATAACCCAATTATCGACAAGTGGCACGCCCTCCCTCTCGACTTCCTTCCCGACCCAATTCGGCCCATTGCTCCAATCGGAAGCCTCCTTCTTTATAGACCCAAAATTTCGTCTCCCTTCCAATTATCCTTATGCAACCCCTTCACTAGACAGTATAGGCACCTCCCAATCTTAACCACCCTACGGATTAATCCTGCTGTGGGCATTGTAGAGATGGGCACAAGTCAAGATGCTACCTCTTTCTATAGAGTTTATGTTGCCGGAGGAATGTCGAAGGCAACACGTGGTGGCGCCTCATATGAACCTACTTTGAAAATGTATGATTCGCGAGCGGACAAGTGGCAGAGTATTGGATCGATGCCAATCGAATTCGCAGTGAGACTAACAGTTTGGACCCCCAATGAGAGCGTTTACTCCGATGGAATCCTATATTGGATTACATCGGCTCGGGCCTATAGTGTAATGGGCTTTGAGGTAGGCACAAGTTTGTGGAAGGAGGTGAAAGTTCCGATGGCGGATCGGCTTGAGTTTGCGACTCTAGTGAGGCGGAAGGGGAGGCTAGCGCTTGTCGGAGGCGGTTGCGACGGGGAGGCATGTATATGGGAGCTTGTGGTGGGGGATTTGTGGGTATTGGTTGAGATGGTGCCAGTTGAATTGGGAAGGAGGTTTTTGAGGGGTAAGGGAAATTGGGGTAGTACTAAGTGTGTGGGGAGTGATGAAGCTGTGTACTTGTATAGGGATCTTGGATCAGAAATGTTGGTTTGGAGGGAAGTTGAAGGTAAAAGTAGATGGGAATGGTTTTGGGTAGAAGGGTGTTGTTCCATTAGAGGAAAAGAAGTAGCAAGCTTCCCTATTAAAGGAGTTCTGCTTCACCCAAGTCTATCACCCTCTTATATTTATTCTTGATAAATGAGAAAACAGTCATGTTGTGTTTTGTGGCTATAAATTTATGTGTATGTGTTCCTCTTCTATTTATTCTTGATAAATGAGAAAACAGCCATGTTGTGTTTTGTGGCTATAAATTTATGTGTGTGTGTTCAGGCTATTGGGGACCTCTCATTTTGCTCACATGCCTCTTTATCTTTCTTTTCTTTTAGTGCTGAAAAAAAAAATCTCAGAGCGCATATAGGACTTGAATACCCTCAGCCCTGAAGGAGGGCTGGTAAGGGCCCACACTAGTAAAAATCTCTTGTGATCAAATTGGAGACAAGTTTTTTCACTAGGCTCACCCCAAAAAAATGGATTACCCATGCTTGGCATACATGAGTTTCTCAGGCCCATGCCTATTCCTGGCCTAAGAGGAACTCAATCCCAACTCCAGTAACAAAATTATTAGAAGACCATCTGAGTAGTCTATCATAAAAAATTAAAATTTTAAAAAAATGGAAACGCCATAGATCACACATTTCTTGTCATTCAGATATGGTATCCCTCACATCGAGGAGACTAAGGATGGAGTCCAAATGTGGCCATTGATATGCCCACTCACTAATTATTACACAGACTAATTGGGGTTGCAGCCTGGCTAACTATACAGGAGACTGATCGGGGTATTTCTCTCCGTTCCATCGTACCCATAGGTCAACACGTGTCCCTTTTAACCTCTATTAACAGTGGTTAAGATTCACTAAATCTTGGGATTCAATAATATAACCTTGGTTTTAAATATATATATATATATATTAACCCCAAGGATTAAAGTTCTTACCAAAGTTAAATATTTGTAAAAAAAACACATTTCAAAAAACCAATATTGTTGAACCCAAGGGTTGGTGAATCTTAACCACAGTTAATAAGGTTGAAATGGATACAGGTTGACCTGTGGATGCAATTAAACTCGAGGAGAGTTGAATTGCATTTGACTGTGATACAATCCCCTTTTAGATGTAGGGGGGGCAAGGGGTTGGGTTCAGAATTGATTAGACCTAATACAGGTTAGAGTCAAGCTGACTCAATTACTAGGGATAACAATTGATTAAGTTCGGGCTTCAAAACCTATGTAAATATGTTAGGATTCCAGCAGGACCTATTCAAAAAATACTAAAATTCAAGCCCATGCCCGGCCCATTGCCACCTCTACCAATTACAAACAAATTGAAAAGGTCAAAGCCTAACTTGTCTGTCTAATCTATCTAAATAAATAATAAACACATTAATTGTTTATATTTAAATTATTAATGGACGGGCAAAGCCAATTCAAACCAGTAGATCCAAAACCTCAACGCTAACTCGCAAATAGTTGCCACGTTGACATGCTTTTTAGGGGACAGACCTAGCTAGGTTAACATCTAATGATGAAACACATTCCCTATGGTTGGTGAGAAAATAATTGAAAATGCAGAAAAGAAAAGAAAATTAAATAAAACATAACTATAAATTATATTAAAAATTTTAAATTTTCTTTTCTTTTTCATATTTTCACCTGTTTTGTCGGCAATTAAACATAGCGAATTTAGGAAATTTTAAATGCTAGAAACCAAACTCATTAAATTTACTGTAACAATTTGGAATAGAGGCTTAATATTTTCGGATATTAAACTCACATTTTATGACCGCTTAAAATGTATCAGAGATCCCACCCCCTCAAGGTCTGAAGTCTGACCATGTTCCTAAATGCAAGCTGCGAAGTAGAACATATCTTAATTATTAAGACCTAAAGTTTGCAAAGGTCCATAGGTGTATGAATCTTGGGTCTGGGCTCTTACAACCCATTTAAACGCTGTGACCACAATGTACAATAATGGGCCTGCGTGAGGGTAATGACATCTAAACAGCGACATGTTTTGTATTCCTACTTTCTGTCTGTTGGCACTCTTTAATGCAACAGAGCTACGTGGGAGTAAAGGCATTGAACCACATCTCCACTAAACCTCAATTAGTTTACGGGAGCTGATGAGAAGAGCAGTAGCACTTGAGAAGTTCTTGTTGGCTCCATAGCTGGGTTGCGGAGATGAAGATGAAGTTTTTATACAATGTTATCAGAACCGGACCGGTCATCGAACCGGTTGATTGGCCAGTTTCTGGTTAGACCGTGTCTTTTTTTGTTTAAAAAATAGTTTTTTTCCTTTTTACTCAGTTATGGTCGGTTCTGACCAGTTCTTAACCTATTTTACCACCGGTTCTTCCGGTTTTGACAAAAATGACAGGTTTTTAATTAGGCCCAGTTTTGGGGGTTTGGGAACCGGTTCTAGTTTTTCTGATTCGACCAACCAGTTCTGACAACAGTGGTTTTATATGAAAGTGTATAGTCAGTTATTTTTGGTTGAGAAATGTTAGCCCTCTCTCAAACTTTCAAAGTCTCACCATAGTTGTGATCTGTGTTGCTCATTTTCTCTGCTACCTTTGGAACCGGTTGAGACCTCCTTTTGAAAAATTGAAAAAAAAAACTGTTTTCTTAACTTATTCAAGGGAGTGGCATCAATACCAGTTGCATCTACATTGCGACTTTAAAAAATATATAAAGAATTAGTCTAGGGATACTCTCTAAGTGTATTCCCATATATACTCCCAAATTCTAACCATTTATCTCAATTTTTTTAAAAAAAATTTGAGACAGCCCCTTTCTTACCTTGTACTGAAATTCATTTGTCAAATTTTTTTTTTAATAATTGAGATAAACGATTAGAATTTGGGAGTATATATGGGAGAACACTTTGAGAGGATATATGGGAGAGAAATCAAGATGAATGAAGGTGGGGGATTGACAACAGAGAAACTAGTAATTTTTTTTTTTACTCCCAAATTTTCTAGTCAATTTATGTTTATGATCAAGATGAACGAATTTTTTTTTACTCCCAAATTTTTTTCCCATGGCTGGGGGACCCCCTCGAGAAACTAGTAAATTTAATCAGAAATGACTTGAACTGGTGGCTTGATTCTCAGAAATTGACCGAGAATGTTGAGAAAGCAATAGACTCAATCGCACAAAACACCCCTGTTCGATTGAGAGTCAACAGTGAACAAGGCTATCCAATTTCAAATAATTGTGACTTTGTGGCAAATCTACTAGAGCAACAAGGTTCACATCAGGTCATCCTTATTGTCGGGCTATCCTGTATTGGAAAGTCGTGCTTGCCTTGTCAAGTAGCTTCTGACCCTCCAATGAAGTTTGTAAATGGTGCAGTTGAACTTGGATTCGGGCAGTGCTGCAGTAGAGCTTCTTGTAATGGAAGTAAAGCTGAATACCAGAAGCGTCTAGCAAGAAAATTTTGTAAATTCCTGGTGCAAATAGGATTTTGGAAGAAGATTAAGGATGAGAACAGTGGGAATCTTGAATATGTTTGTTGCTCGCTTCAAGAAGCCTTATATGGGAAGAGAATTTTGGACTCATTTTTTACTGGGTGAATACCTTGGATTTCTTCTTCATGTTTCATTTATTAAGTTACAAGTTTCCTGTTTATGAACATTTATATCACATGATAAAATGCTGCTCACTTTTCTCTTTCATGCTTTCACCTATGCTGTGTACATGCTTTTGTTCATTTTGGACTCAATGTTTACCTGATGCTGTAATTTGTACATGATTTGGTTTCAAGTGTAGTATTTATAGCAGATGCCTTTGAAGTTTTGAAATTGTTATGTGGATAAAATGAAATGAAATATAGTTAAAACATAGTAATGTAATTTCGTGTGCACATCTTACATGACCTAGTTTTCATAAATATCAATAAGCAATTAAAGATTTTCTTTGATCAAATACCGAATAGTACGAGTAAAACACATTTATAACAGATCAACAACATATTCAAACACTCCTAAAGCATGGAATTTAATTCCCTGTTACCTCTTAGTTGTGATTTGCAAGCATCTTCAACACAAGATTAGGGTCACGCATTCGCCAACACTTACTCCAGAACCCTTTCTTCGCCTTATCACAAGTACCATCATTCTAATACTATCAAGGTCACCTCTAGATAAGTTACTTGTGTATTATCCAATCTTTTTGTCATATTTGAAGTTAGAAATTTCAAATTTAATACAAATACAATCTCTAGGGTAGTTATTTGCTTTAGTAAATATAAAGACAATATAAATCCTCAATCATTATACTACTTATCAAACTGCAGCTTCTTTGCTTCTGTAGCCCCTTGGCATGCCTATGAGCTTCTGTGATTTTCCAACTAATTCTTGCTTTAGGTCATGCAGTGGGTAGGATCAACGTAAATCTGCATCCAACTTTTACATATGCTAACCCAAACCTGGAAATGAATTTTATTCGGATCCACAATTCCTGATCCATATCCGTTTACCAAATCCCGCCCTGGTTCAAAGCCAAAGCCATTTCCTGCCCAAAAGTTGATGCTCTAAGTATCTAAACCCAATTCAGAACCATCCCTGAGATTTGGACTTGTCTGAAAGGAATTCTATCCTTCAGGTCCAATTAAATTCATTAACAGCTGAGAACAGAAAGTTTTGTTTTTTTACAACCATGTTAATCAAAAAAACCACATTGAGGTCATAAATTGTATATAGCCCTAGGATACCAACAGTTGATTATTTTATCTGTCTAATCAGGTTCAAGTTGGAATAAAGCCTATACTGCACCTCTTTATTGTTTATGACTTATAATACTTCATTATCTTATGACTTCTTTCTTATTTGCTTTTGTTCTTTCTTCTTTACTGATGCTTGCTGAATTTGTGTGTGTGTGGGAAGTGATGAAGCAGTGTACTTGTATTGGAATCTTGGATCAGAAATGTTGGTTTGGAGGGAAATTGAAGCTAAGGGTAGATGGGAGTGGTTTTGGGTGGAAGGGTGTTGTTCCATTAGAGGAAAAGAAGTAGGAAGCTTCCCTAATAAAGGAGTTCTGCTTCACCCAAGTCTATCTCCCTCTTATATTTGTTCTTGATTAATGAGAAAACAGTCATATGTTGTGTTTTGTGGCTATAAATTTGTGTGTGTGTTCAGACTCTTAGGGACCTCTCATTTTGCTCACATGCCCCTTATCCTTCATTGCTTTTAGTGCTGAAAAAAATATTCTCAGAGCATATATGACTTAAATATAATAGTCCCTCCCCTGAAGGAGGGCTGGTAAGGGTCCACACTTGTAAAATAGTCTTGTAATCAAATTGGAGACAAGGAACGTTTCTCACTGGGCTCACCCAAAAAAAAAAGGGTTACGTACCCATGTTTGACATACATGAGTTTCTCTGGCTCACTACAAAAAATCAAGGTTTTTAACGGCCGTTCAAAACTGCCGTTATACTACAAAAATCCGCCATCATAGGATATAACAGTGGTATAGTAAACCGTCGTCGATTATCTTGTTGGGAAATCGTGTAGCGGCGGATATTAACGGCGGTTTAATTTAACCGTCATCGTACATTAATATTTAACGGTGGTTTCTAACCGTTGTGGTTAACTTTTTAATATGATTATTAAAATACTTTGTTGCGACGTATATCTAACCGCCATTACATATTACATATTTGATGGCGAATAAAACCGCCTTCCTTTATAATTTATTTCACGGCATCTCGTACCACCATTATAAGGATAATATAAACCGGCGGTTTACAAACCGCCATTCTTTATCAAATACATGTAACGGCGGTTCTATACTGCCGTCATTAAGTTATAATTAATTAAATTAATATCTTTTATAACAGCTGCTGGAACCACTGCTACTAATTAAAAATTAAAAAAAACATATCTGAAGTCCATATAAAAATCAATAAACGCATATTGTACTTGTAAGCAATATATAATTCCAATTAAAAATAAAAATTTCATGTAATAAAAACACATGCCCCAAACATATAATAATAAAATTATATATACATGCCCATAAAAAGTGTCATAAAAAGTACACACAGTAAAAAGAAAAAAAAAATCTTGAAGTAGTCGCCTAGCTCCCTCCTGGCGATGCTTCAAAACCCAACAAATGTGTGCTACTGGCTCACTCCTACAAAAAACAATAATATACAATTTATTATTAAAATATCGAAATGATAAAATTTTAGAATGTAATAATTAATTAATATGCAAAGAAACAAACTCATCTCAGAATATTAATGGTTTTCGGTAATACTTTGGCCTAAACCTACAACCTTCTATCAAATCTAAACGGGGGGTCGGATTTCGATGTCATTTCTTTTAACGCGTGTATTTCGATATATCCTAAGTGTTGGAGTTAGTTTTGAGGGAATCTGAGACCGGTTGCCCGATTTAGGGACCGAGAATGCCTAAATCCATGTTTCTCAAGTATACTTTTGTCTAAACCTACAACCTTCCACAAAATCCAAACCCGGGGTTGGATTTCGATGTCGATTCTTCTAACGCGTGTATTTCAATATATCCTAAGTGTTAGAATTTGTTTCGAGTAAATCCGAGGCTGTTTGGCAGATTTGGGCACGTAGAAACCTGAAATCCATGTTTCTCAAGTATACTTTGCCCTAAACCTACAACCTTCCACCAATCTAAACCGATGGTCGGATTTCGATGTCGTTTCTTTTAACGCGTGTATTTCAATATATCCTAAGTGTTGGAGTTAGTTTCGAGGGAAGCTGAGGCCGTTTGCCCGATTTGGACACCGAGAAGGTCGAAATCCATGTTTCTCAAGTATACTTTTGCCTAAACCTACAACCTTCCACCAAATCCAAATCGGGGGTCAGATTTCGATGTCGTTTCTTCTAACGCGTGTATTTCAATATATCCTATGTGTTAGAATTAGTTTCGAATGAATCTGATGCCGTTTGACCGATTTAGGCACCGAAAATGCCGAATTCCAAATTCTTAAGTATACTTTGGCCTAAACTTATAACCTTTCACCAAATCCAAACCGGGGGTCGGATTTCGATGCCGTTTCATCTAGTGCATGTCTTTCGATATATCGTAAGTGTTGAAATTAGTTTCGAGAGAATTCGGGGTCGTTTGCCTAATTTTGGCACTGAAAAGACCGAAACCATATTTCTCAAGTATACTTTTGCCTAAACTTATAACTCTCCACCAAATCAAAATCGGGGGTCAGATTTCGATGCCGTTTTTTCTAACGCGTGTATTTCAATATATCATAAGTGTTAGAATTAGTTTCGAGTGAATCTGAGGCCGTTTGATGGATTTGAGCACCGAAAAGACCGAAATTCATGTTTCTCAAGTATACTTAATTTAGCCTAAACCTACAACCTTCTACCAAATCCAAACCGGGGGTCGGATTTCGATGTCGTTTCTTCTAACACGTGTATTTTGATATATCCAAGTGTTGGAGTTGATTTTGAGGGAATCCGAGGCAGTCGGCGGATTTGGATACCAAGAAGGCTGAAATCTAAGTTTCTCAAGTATACTTTTACCTAAACTTATAACCTTGCACTAAATCCAAATCGGGGGTCGGATTTCGATGCCGTTTCTTCTAACGCGTGTATTTCGATATATCCTAAGTGTTGGAGTTGGTTTCGATGGATTTTGAGGCCGTTTGTCCGATTTGGGCACCAAGAAGACCAAAATCCTTGTTTCTCAAGTATACTTTTGCCTAAACCTACAACCATCCACCAAATCCAAGCCAGGGGTTGGATTTCAATGTCGTTTCTTCTAACGTATGTATTTTGATATAACCTAAGTGTTAGAATTGATTTCGAGGGAATCCGAAGTCGTTTGCCCGATTTGGACACCGAGAATGCCGAAATCCATATTTCTCAAGTATATTTTTGCCTAAACCTACAACTTTTCATCAAATCCAAACCGGAGGTCGGATTTCGATATCGTTTCTTCTAACGTGTGTATTTCAATATATCATAAGTGTTAAAATTAGTTTCGAGTGAATACGAGCCCGTTTGGCGGATTTGGGTATTGAGAAGACCGAAATTCATGTTTTTCAAGTATACTTTGGCCTAAACCTACAACCTTTCATCAAATCCAAATCAGGGATCGGATTTTTATGTCATTTTTTTCTAATGCGTGTATTTTAATATATCCTAAGTGTTAGAATTTTTTTCAAGTGAATCGGAGGCCGTTTAGAGGATTTGGGCACTGAGAATGCCGAAATCCATGTTTCTCAAGTATACTTTTGCCTAAACCTACAACATTCCACCAAATTCAAACTGGAGGTCGGATTTCATTGCTGTTTCTTCTAACGCGTGTATTTCGATATATCCTAAGTGTTGGAATTTGTTTCGTAGAAATCCGAGGTCGTTTGTCCGATTTAGGCACTGAGAAGGCCGAAATCCTTATTTTTCAAGTGTATTTTTCCCTAAACCTACAACCTTCCACCAAATCCAAACCAGGGGTCGAATTTCGATGTTATTTCTTGTAACGTATGTATTTTCGATATATCCTAAGTGTTGGAGTTGGTTTTGAGAGGATCTGAGTCCGTTTGCTTATTTGGGCACCGAGAAGGCTGAAATCCATGTTTCTCAAGTATACTTTGGACTAAACTTACAACCTTCCATCAAATCCAAACTAGGGATCAGATTTCGATGTCGTTTCTTCTAATGCGTGTATTTCGATATATTCTAAGTGTTGGAGTTGGTTTCGAAAGAACCCGAGACCATTAAGATAGAAGCCTTTGAATTTGAGGCGATAGCCAGACGAAAACCATCCGGTGATGGTTTTTATCCGACATGTGGCGTTGAAAAAATGGAGATGTCATTTCATTTTCCCCCTATTTTTTGGCTTCTCTCCATTTTATATCTTCTCCCGTTTTTATCGTCACATGTCTCCCATCCCATCACCGGATGGTTTTCTTTGGCTATCGCAGATGAAATCTCATCCCTTTAGAATCCAATTACAATTGGGTGTGATCCAGCACTATATTCATGTATTTGTCCTTGATTGTTACATCACATGAGAAAAGCGCTAGCATCTTTCCCAGAGAGACTTGTCCGTGTAGGGCCTTGGCTTGCCTCTGGCAAAGCCAGAAAGGGCTTATCTCGGGGTTCCATAGAATAGGTGACATGTGGTGGAGAAGTCAAAATCATGGGACCCATAATTTTGACTTCTCCACACACTAATGGACATGTGGCAATAAGTGTGTGAGAATAAGGGGGAGAGATATCAAATGGGAGAGAAGTCAAAAATCATGGGGAGAAAATAAATGACTTCTCCCCATTTTTCTGCCAGCTGCCGCACAATCTATGGAAGCCCGAGAGCCCTTTCTGGCTTCACCAGAGACAATCCGAGGTCTCCGTGTAGACCTGTGATTGTGATGAGATGGTGCGCTACAGCCCTTGCTAGAATAAAATGTACAGCCAGGGGTGGACATTGGATTGTCTCTGCAAAAGTCAGAAAAATGGTAGCAGCCTTCCACACATCATCTGACATGTGCCAATAAAAGGAGGGCTTTGGCTTGTCTCCAGCGAAGCCAGAAAGGCCTCTCGGGGTTCCATACATTGTGCGGCAGTTGGCAGATAAATGGGGGGAAGTCATTTGATTTTCTCCCTATTCTTTTGACTTCTCGCCATTTGATATCTCTTACCCTTATTCTCGCACACTTATCACCACATGCCTTATTATGGGTGGAGAAATCAAAATCTTGGGCCACCACTTGTCTCCTATTCTATGGAACCTCGAGATAAGCCCTTTCTGGCTTCCCCAGGGACAATCCAAGGCCTAAAAGGAGTTATTTATTTTGATGTGTCGAGCCTGAGACCATTTTTTTGAGAGACAATTCAATGCCCCCGAGGGGCATAGTCACGTGGAGCTAAGGAGACATAAATAAAGGGCATCAAATTATCTCCCAGATACCTGAAAAATAGTATCGGACATCCACACATCATTGGACATACGGTGATAAAAAAGAAAGAAGTCATTTCATTTCTCCCCATGTTTTTTACTTTTTCCCACTTAATAACTTTTTCCTTTTTATCACCACAATAATTTTGTAGCATCTTGTCACGGGCAATTTACGTTGCCAGGTAAATCCCGTGCGGCACTTGATCAATCCGTTGATCAAGTCAACCTACTCAAACAGTTACCTAAGAACAAGAGTAAAGCACACCACAATGCACAAGAAAGAAGCAAAGATCAATATTATTGCATAAAGGGAAAGGTTACAAGACACTATACAGGTACTGGAAATAAAAGACACTAGGGGAGCAGGTGATCAAAGATGGTGCAAAGACAACCCACTCAAGTAAACTACCACCTCTCCTACAAGGTGGAAAATAAACCTTTTACCATTTGGCAAAAGGAAACATCCTATGTGCTAGTGGAGTCATACTCCCTTATTACAAAAATGCCACTAAGACTTTGGCGACTAAACTACCCTTTTATAATAGATCAAAAGACATACAAAAATAGTGCCACCACCAAGGCCATGCAAACATTGCTGGATGAATGGTCGTGACATACTCCCCCACTTGTTAAGTTGACGCCCTCGTCGACTTTTTCGCTAAGTATTCTTCAATCTTATCTGCGAAGGGGAGAAGGGTGACGCCTAGTTCCCAACTAGCTTCGGCGTCGGATAGCCCTTTCCATAGTACCAAATACTCAATGTGCGCGGGCCTGGTCGGTGATGCTTGGACATGACGATCCGCAATAATACGTTCAACTTTTCTTTGGGGTACGGTCGTTACGGTAGCTGCAGGCCGGTTTAGAGTGTTGCGAGTGGGGTCTTCCTTGTCTGCATTATACGGCTTTAACACACTGGCATGGAAGATAGGGTGATATCTACGAAATGACTCAGGCAGTTTCACCTTGTAGGAGACTTTTCCCACATTTTCAGTGATAGGAAATGGTCCTTCGTACTTCCGAACTAAGTTCTTGTTGCCTTTACGAAAGAACTTCAAGTTAACTGGATTTAGCTTTATCAACACTAAGTCTCCCACCTTGAACTTATCTTGCCACCTCTTTGGATCTGCAAATTTCTTCATCCTTTTAGCGGCTTTCTCAAGGTAAGCTCGGGCAATCTCTGCATTCTTGTTCCACTCTATGGCAAACTTGTATGCGCTGGGGCTGGTTCCTTGGTAACCGACAACGACTGTATGAGGTGTTAGTGGTTGTTGTCCGGTTACTAGCTCGAATGGGCTCTTGTTGGAAGAAGAGCTTTGTTGTAAGTTGAAGCAAAATTGAGCGACATCGAGCAAGTTCACCCAATTCTTTTGATTGGCACTGACAAAGTGCTGAAGGTATTCTTCAAGGAGAGCGTTAAAACGCTCGGTTTGGCCATCAGTCTGAGGATGACTACTTGTTGAGAAGTTGAGCTTGGTCCCGAGAAGTTTGAACAATTCTGACCAGAACTTTCCAGTGAATCTTGAGTCTCTGTCGCTCACAATGTTCTGAGGCACACCCCAGTATTTCACCACATTCTTCATGAACAAGTAAGCTGCTTCCTCTGCTGAGCAGTGCAAAGGTGAGGGGATGAAAGTAGCATACTTTGAGAATCTGTTGATCACCACCAGGATCGACCCAAACTCCCCCACTTTTGACAAGGCCGAAATGAAGTCCATGGAGACACTCTCCCATGGTCTCATAGGGATAGGTAATGGCTCCAAGAGCCCAAGAGGCCTATTCCTTTCCACCTTATCTTGTTGGCACACAAGACAAGTCTTCACGTATTCTGCAACATCATCTCGCATACGAGGCCAGTAGTAACCTCATTCTAACAAGGCATATGTGCAACGCCATCCCTGATGGCCTGCCCAAAGAGTATCATGACATTCTTTTATAAGATCCTTCCTTAAGTCCCTCATCCTTGGGACAAAGATGCGGTTTCCTTTTATGTAAAGAAGTCCATCGTTGATCCAGAAGCGACGAGTCTTGCCACTTTCAACTAGTGGCCAAATTACCTTCGCCTGGTGATCGGTCTTCAACCCTTCACGGATCTTATCATGCATGGTAGACTGCACCTGTTGCACACTCCTGTGCATCACTTTCTTAAGGGCCGCAAGTTCCGCTTTGCGACTTAAGGCATCGGCAACATTGTTGTACCGACCCGGTTTGTACTCTAACTCAAAATCAAATTTCGCTAGCAACTCTTGCCAGCGTGCTTGCTTGGACGTGAGCTTCTTCTGCGTCATGAAGTGAGACATGGCAAAATTGTCGGTCTTCACCACAAATTTTGATCCAAGTAAGTAATGCCTCCACACCCGAAGGCAATGCACCACGGCAAGCAGCTCTTTCTCTTGAGCCGTGTAGCGACGCTCCGCTTCAGATAATTTTCGGCTCTCATAAGCAACCGGATGTTCTTCTTGCACTAACACTCCTCCAATAGCATAGTCTGACGCATCAGTCTGTACTTCAAAAAGCTTCACCAAGTCTGGCAGTGCAAGAACAGGATGTAGGGTCACGGTAAGCTTCAGTCTCTCGAAGGCTTCCTAGCACTCCCTTAACCATACTCAAGCATGCTCCTTCTTAAGTAGGTCAGTCAATGGTGCTGAAGCTACTGAATAGCCTTTAATGAACTTACGATAGTAATTCAAAAGGCCTACGAAAGACCGCAGCTCGGTGGTAGTCGTAGGTGGCTCCCACTCTTGAATAGATCGGATCTTATCCTCCTCCATTCTCACTTTTCCTTCACCCAACACATGGCCAAGGAAACTAATGCGCTCTTGTGCAAATGAGCACTTCTCCTTCTTCACGTACAATTGGTTCTCCTTTAGCAAGGACAACACCTTGTGCAAATGCTCAACATGCTCCTCAAGAGTTGAGCTATATACCACAATATCATCCAAATAGACCACAACAAACTTGTCCAGGAATTCATGGAATATCTGGTTCATCAGTGTTGAGAAGGTAACTGGTGCATTGGTAAGACCGAAAGACATCACCATGAATTCGAATGCGCCATATCTCGTCACGCAAGTCGTCTTAGGTTCATCGCCCTCCGCGATGCGAACCTGATAGTAGCTTGACCGCAAATCAAGCTTACTGAAGTACTTGGCTGTCCCAAGTTGGTCGAACAAATCGGCAATCAAATGGATGAGATACTTGTTCCGCACGATCAACTTGTTTAGTGCTCGGTAATCCACGCAAAGCCTCAGACTCCCGTCATGCTTGCGCTGGAAGAGGATTGGTGCCCCAAATGGTGCTTTGGAGGGGCGATGGAGCCTGACTCCAAGAGATCATCAAGTTGCTTCCGAAGTTCTGTAAGCTCCGGAGGGGCCATACGATAAGGGGCTTTCGCAGGCGGCTTAGCCCTGGGAACAAGTTCTATCTCATGATCAATTGTTCGACAAGGAGGAAGGGACTTTGCCAACTTGTCGGGCATCACGCTAGCAAAATTTACCAATACCTCGGTCACTTCCTTCGGAACTGGATCCTGCTCTAGTTGAGACTATTCCCTCAACGTAGCCAAGTAAGTCATCTCTCCCTTCTTCAACCCTTTCTTAAGCTGTAGGGCTGAAAGCATCTTCTCTCCACCTTTGCTTGCCACTGTTGGAATCATACATGGGGAGTCACCAAAGATGCACAGCGATCGCAGGTACGGCATTGGCACGGCCTTAGATTCCTGTAAGAACTCCATCCCCACAATGACCTGGAAGTCATCCATGGGAATCGCTGTCAAGTTGGTTTTCCTGACCAAGCTCCCACTTCAATAGGCACCCCCTTGGCTACCCCGTGAATGGGCTTTGCTGCTGAGTTCACGGCTTTTATGCGACTTGAATCTTTGTCCAGCTTCAATTCCAGTCGCTTAACTTCCAGTCGCTTAGCTTCTCCTTCCGCAACAAAGTTATGTGTCGCCCCCGTATCCATCATGGTCCGGGTGGCCTTCCCATTGATCTTCAAATCAACGAACATGAGCCCTTTTGACTGTGGCGCCTTCTCATCACCCTGAGTCTTAAGAGCATTTAGCAATCTGATGGCTCCCATCCTAGGCTGCTCTTCCTCATCATCATCACTCTCGGACAGCTCCTCGTGCATAGCCGAGTTACTCACTGATGCCTGTAGGGCATTGAGGGCTTGTTTCTGCGGAAAAAATGCTACTCGGTGTGGTCCACCACATAAGAAGCACTGCATCGGCTTGGAACCCGAACCCTTTGAGGTTGAAGCTTCTTTGGTCGGCCCAGACTTGCCATTGCTATGCTTCTTTCCATTTGATGGTCGGGAAGATTTATTGTGGCTAGTATGGGTCAAGGTCGCCTTCTTCTTGTTAGGGTCATTTGTGGAGTAGTCATTCAGACGCTCTGCTGCTGCTTGTGCTGAAGCTAAGTCTTGAACACGTTGCCTCTGCGACTCAGTCTGTGCCCAAGGTTTCAAACCCTCCATGAAATAGAACATCTTATCTTTCTCGGACATGTCCTTGATGTCTAGCATGAGGGCCGAGAACCGCTTCACATATTCACGCACCGTGCCTGTTTGATGCAACTGTCGCAAGTTCCTCCTAGCGATGTACTCCACGTTCTCGGGCAAGAATTGGGCTTTTAACTCCCACTTCAAGTCCGCCCAAGTATCCACAATGCATCTCCCATTCTGAATGTCATCGTATCGTGTACGCCACCATAACTTGGCATCACCCGATAGATACATTGTTGCTGTTGAGACCTTGACTTCCTCTGATTCCTGTCTCACGGCTCGGAAGTACTGTTCCATGTCGAACAAGAAATTCTCAAGCTCTTTTGCATCTCTCGCACCACTATACGAGCGAGGCTCTGGCACCTTCACTCGATTGTATGTCTCGGTAGGGCCATGAGGGTCCGAACCAACTGCCATGGTAAGCACATTCAACCGGTTTGAGAGCTCCTCAATCTTGGCCTGGAGAGCATCCACTGTCCCCTTCACGTCCTCGGTCAAGGTCTCTACTGATCCGGCCAATTCCTGGTGTCCTTATTCCATGTTGCTTACTCGGTCCTCCATCTTTACCATGGTATGCAACATCTCATCAATCTGTGCTGTCTGGGCTTCCAAATCGTCCAGACGATCCTTGTTAGTGCGCGCTCCTGTCCCCTGTGCCATGTCTTCTAGCCTTGAATACACGGTCATGAACTTGGTTTTGATACCAACTGTCACGGGCAATTTACGTTGCCAGGTAAATCCCATGCGGCACTTGATCAATCCGTTGATCAAGTCAGCCTACTCAAACAGTTACCTAAGAACAAGAGTAAAGCACACCACAATGCACAAGAAAGAAGCAAAGATCAATATTATTGCATAAAGGGAAAGGTTACAAGACACTATACAGGTACTGGAAATAAAAGACACTAGGGGAGCAGGTGATCAAAGATGGTGCAAAGACAACCCACTTAAGTGAACTACCACCTCCCCTACAAGGTGGAAAATAAACCTTTTACCATTTGGCAAAAGGAAACATCCTATGTGCTCGTGGAGTCATACTCCCTTATTACAAAAATGCCACTAAGACTTTGGCGGCTAAACTACCCTTTTACAATAGATCAAAAGACATACAAAAATAGTGCCACCAGCAAGGCCATGCAAACATTGCAGGACGAATGGTCATGACAATCTGCCCAATCCTATACCTAAATAAAATAGCTTTGGATGTGATGAGATGACAAGAAGAAATAAAACAAAGTATGTTCGGGTGCATTAGGAGGTTCAATCAATCTTACTCTCACCCTCCCTCAATCACTTGTTTATTCTCGAATGATTAAAATATCTCACAGCAAAAAGGTGGACAGGTGATTGAAAGAGGGTGAGAGTAGGGTTGACAGAGTGTAGGGGGTTAGCAATCCTCTAAGGAGGTGATTGTTGACACCGCCCACCTCTTGAGCTAGTGGTGGGTGTGGCCAAGGGCGAAGCCACGAATTTTTCATTGGGGGCCGAAATACATGTATAAAAAAAACTATACGATTTATAAGTACGGAACTTGGGGGTTCGGGGCGTAGCCCCTTAGAAAATTTTTTATGGGATAATTTTTTCATTTTGAGAATTTTTTTTGGTAATGTCCTTGAGGTCGTAACGTGTCCCTATTGATACCCTTAACTGTGGTTAAGATTCACCCACATATCCTTGGTTTTAAAAAAAAATTTAAAATTTTCAAATTTTCAAATCATAGTTAAAATTCACTAACTCCTTAAGGTTAAAAAATTCTAATATTTTTTTTCTAAAAACCAAGAATACATAGGTGAACTCTAAGAATAAGTGATTTTTAACCATAGTTAAGGGATGCTCAATAGAGACATGTAGCGACCTAAAGGGCATAAAGGGACTCCATTGGAGGGCCTACTACATATGTGAAAAAAATTGGGGGCCCACTAATACATATAAGACAAAAAAAAATGGGGAGAGGGGGAAGGGGCCAAGTACACTTAAAAAAAAATAAAAATTTTGAGGGGCCACTAATTCATACAAAAACTCTTAAGAAATTGCAAGGGCGGCCATCCCCCTGCGGCGGCAGGCTCCGCCCCTGGGTGTGGCCTCTCTCATTGAAAAAAGAGCTCCAATCCCAAAGCTAACCACTAACCTTACCACTAACCTTGCACTAACTTAAGTAAATGGTATCTAAAGCCATAAAAAAAATGAAAAAAAAAAACAGAAAGGAGGTTATTGTTAATGAGTCCGCAGTGGAATGTTCACTGGCTGTTTATGGAGTGGCCTTGATTAAAAAAGTTTTACTAGAAATGGGATCTCTCGTACTAGCGGGAACGGGAGCTCTCTAAAGTCAAAAGTATGTCTTTAGGGAGGTTTTGAATTTTACATAAAAATATTTTATATAACAAAAATAACCTTTTTTAATATTTATAATTCTCAAACTATTTTGGAATAAAGCATATATTTGTGGAACCCCGGTTCTCTATTGAATCAGAGTTCCTCTTTGTTAAACTTTAATTAGAAAGAAATTAACTATGAATAGGAACTTATATTGAGCTTCAGGAGGTTTGGTGAAATTTCAAAAATCTCCCCCTCTAGATTCTGAAATTACATTGCTCTCCTTTGTCAGACTCTTAATATTAACACTGTTAACTGAAGTTACAATTTTCTCATTTTACCCCTATTACTTGATTGAAGAAACACGTATTTACCGTTTGAAAGCTCAACCAAAGAAAATCATAAGCTCCCAAGCTGCCACGTGTCCCTTTTAATAGCCACTAATTATGATTAAGATTTACTCACCTTTAGGGTTTATCCATCTAACCTTAGTCTAAGGGAAAAAATGACCTTAGGTTAGTTATGCTTAACCGTAATTAAAGAGGGCTTTACAAGCCGTCATGTGTCCCTTTTAACACCCACTAACTGTGGTTAAGATTCACTCATCCCTAGAATTCATTAATCTAACCTTGATTATAAGAAAATAAAAAAAAAATATATTAATCTTAGGTTAATTATGTTTAACCACAGTTAAAGGATCTCTATAAGCCATCATGTGTCCCTTTTAACACCCACTGACTATGGTCAAAACTCACTCACCCTAGGGCTGATCCATCAGACCTTGGTTTTTAGAAGGAAAAGAAAAACTTTAGGTTGCTTATGCTTAACCACAATTAAAGGGAGCTCTACAAGCCGCCACATATCCCCTTTAACACCCACTAACTATGGTTAAAATTCACTCAACCCTACAATTCATCCAATTAACCTTGATTTCTAGAAAAAAAAAAAAAAAAAAAACTTAGGTTGATTATGCTTAACCACAATTAAAGGGGGCTCTGCAAGCTGCCACATGTCCCCTTTAACACCCACTAATTGTGCTTAAGATTCACTCACCCCTAGGATTAATCCATCTAACCTTGCTTTTAAGAAAAAAATAAAAATATTAACCTTAGGTTAATTATGTTTAACCACAGTTAAATGATCTCTATAAGTCGCCATGTTTCCCTTTTAATACCCACTAACTATGGTTAAGATTCACTCACCCCTAGAGTTCATCTATCTAACATTGTTTTATGGAAAAAAACATACATATACTTGATTTTGGAAATATATATTAACCTTGGTTAGAAACCAATTATCATTTATTTTATTGAATTAACTAACCTTGTGTTGAAAAAGGATAATTTAAACATTTTAAAATGTTTAAATGATGACATCATCAAAGTCCATATATAAAGTAATGGTAAACTTAAGGGAATGGGGAATCTGTTACAGACAATCAAAATTGAGGGGAGGACAGTATAATTTCAGAAACTAAAGGAGAGGTTTCTGAAATTTCACCAAACCTGGTGAGTGTAATTTATCCTTTCAGCCATTCAAAAATTGCCTTTATAATGGTATTTAGGAAATTATAAAAAAAAATTGTTGATCAAAATACTTTTCTTGCACTGTTTCTTTCTCCTATTTAATAAATTATCTCTTATTAAAATACCAAAATATCCTTACATTTAAAAAAATGTTTTTTTTTTGGCACGAGATATACGTTTAGGCCACAACGCCGGTTAGGTGTTAGTATTTCTTCAGTTAGTCCATGCAATAAAAAAAGTCAGTTACATAACATACACGTGTGGGAGCTGTAACATGCGACTTGAACCTGACCCACACGGCCGCACCTGCCACGTTCAATTTTTTTCCCTACAAATACATCCCCTTATCCCCTTCCACAATTGCAACAATTTGAAGGAGACGAAGAAAAACGAGAAGAAGAGAGAAGAAAAAGACGGGGGCATCCAACTCAATTTAAGCCTTAAGGTGAGAGAATCCATAGAACGTCATTTTAATTCAATCATTTGTATTGTGAGCTTTAGTAAACTAACTGCTTCTTTATGCCTAGAGCAAAGTTTTTAACAAAACTTGTCACTTACATCGAGGTTAGCTGTGTCCTTGTGCCCCCATATGAACTCATCTAGGTGATTGTACCCGCTTTGTACAAACTGGACAAGCCTTGAACCTCTTATGAAGCCGCACCAAGGGCGACAAAAAAACTGGGAAAAAATTAATTGAAAAAGAAGAGAAAAAAAAAAGGAGGTTGGTTAACCTTAACACCTTAGTTCTAGGGAAGGGTCACCTCAGTCATCTTAAGAGAGTTAAAATATACCACATTGGATCATGTACTAGCCACCATTCCCTTACTTAGTTGATGTTGATTAGTACTAACCTAATTTTGGTCGTTATGTTTGTGCAGAGGGCACAAGCATACTAGTCTAAGACAGTGGAAATGTCTTCCTTTCTTTGGGTTTTTTTTCTCTTGATTGTGTGTTTTTTTTTGGTTTTGATTGTCTTGACAGTACGACCTTGGCTTGTTTGTTCACAATATTGGACTTGAGAAGGATGGAAGATGTTGGCAGTATCATCCCAAATGACAGGAATAGAATGTTGGCGACTTCTATGGGACAGAAGTAAACATCCGTGTTTCCCATCTCCTCTGAATGTTGTATCCATAGAGTTCCTGTGAAGCTCCGGAAAGTGAATAAGGCAGCTTACAGTCCTCGAGTGGTCTCAATTGGACCTTTCCATCGTGGCAAAAAAAGGTTGCAAAAAATGGAAGAGCATAAGTGGAGGTACCTATCTGCTTTTCTTTCTTTGGATCATGCAAAACCTTTAAAGGATTATGTTGCAGCTTTAAGACAAAAGGAACAGGATGCTCGCGAATGTTACGCAGAAACCATCGAGCTTAGCAGTGCTGAATTCGTAAAAATGATGATGCTCGATGGTTGCTTCATCAATGTATTCCTCTTGAGGTATAAGTGCCCCGAGAATCAGCTTCCATTCTTTGTTCTTGAGCTTTTAGATTTCCTACCCGCACAGACTGCACGTCCTTCCCTCCCTGAGCTTGCCACTTTTTACTTTGATAACTTAGTGAAGATGGGTGAAATTCTAAAGAATCGCTACATGCCCCACCCGCCGCCGCCCCCGATGGCATACCCAAGCATACCGGACGTCCCACCCTCACGTGTGCCTCCCTCTAGAGTACCCCAAGAAAATCATTTCCTCCACTTCTTGCACAGCAGCTACTCGCCATCATCCCCGTGGGTGGCCTACGAATGTGACAAAAAATATGAATTTACACGCAGTGTGACAGAGCTCGGCGAGGCTAGAGTCAAGTTTAAGGTGGGTTCAAATGACAATTGCTTTTTTGATGTGAAATTTACTAGGGGAGTGTTGGAAATCCCACATTTACAAATTTACAAATCATAGACTCTACAGAATCTTTCTTTCGAAACCTTATTGCCTTGGAACAGTGTTACCAATTCGATAAGCCTTACATCACAAGCTATTCAGTCCTAATCGATAGCCTGATCAACACTCCCAATGATGTTGCCTTGCTAATTCGTCATGGAATTTTCGAGAACTTCTTAGGCAGTAACGAAGAAGCGGCACTTCTCTTTAACAAACTATCCAAGGAGGTTTCTTTGGGCATTAAGGTTTCTTATTTTTCTGATATCTGTAGAGACTTAAATGAATACTGCAAGAAGCCTTGGCACAGGTGGAAGGCACCCTTGAAACGGGATTATTTCAACACTCCAGTTGCTGCTGCAGCTTTTCTTATCATTCCCACAATCATACTTTAAAAAGTTAACTGAGACCTTGCATCACAACAAATTTCTGTTTTTCTTTAAATAACAAGAATCAATTGATTTTATAAGAATCATATAAAATTAAAAAATAATCATTTAAAAATCTAGGTTTTAACATTTTAGAGGAATCCTTTAAAATTACAAGAAGACTTTAATTTTAGAGTATAAAGGGTTGAAGCGGAGCTCCCCCTCTCCAATACAACTTATGGCAGTTCTCTAATTTCAATCTCTCAATTTTTTTTACAAAATGCCTCTAGTCTTCTTTTTTTTTTTTTGTAAATGTCTCAATTCAAATTTTTATATCCAAAATGCTCTCAAGTTTCTATATATAAATATCCAAGCACATTTTTTCTTAAATACCCATCAAGTTCTTACACTATTATTTTATTATTATAATAATATATTATTTTATTATGATTAAATTAAGGATCTATGCACGTCCCAACTAGTATGCATTAAAAAAGAAGCTCAGTTCAAGGTGCTTGAAGCAGAGCTTCCATCATATTAACACTAATAATAAAAGCCCAAGATTTAAGTGCACATTTACACATGTTAAGTCCAAGAATAATATCACCCACCCTCTTGCTCCAATGGTGGGGTGTGGCCTCTATCAAGTGAGAGGTTCTGAGATCCAATCCCCTGAGCAATGAGTTGCAAGAGATCCAATCCTCAAGGGAATGAGATTGTCTCCCGCAGAAGCTAAAAAATTAATCTTGGGCTCTACACATCATCCAACATGTGGCGATAAAAGAGGAGAGGTATCAAATGGGGAGAAGTCAAAAACATGGGGAGAAAATGAAATGACTTCTTCCCTTTTTATCACCACATGTCAGATGATGTGTGGGAGCCCGAGACCAATTTTATGGCATCTATGGGGACAATCCAATGCCATCTTCTAGCTAACCACATACTACTAACCGTAGATTAAAAAAAATAAGTATAAAAATAAAAATGTCTCATCAATAATGAGGAACTAGCGGGTGGCACGTGCTATGCACGTGAGAGCGAGGGGAAGGAGTTAACCACAGTTAATAGGAGTTAAAAGGGACACGTGTTAACCCGCGTATGCGATTGAATTGAACTCTCCCCAAGTTCAATCACAATTGGCTGTGATTCTATTATTTAAATAGATGGATGAGCAAGGGTAGTTTGGGGATTAAATAAAACATTAAATCAAAGTTTTGTGTTATATGAGGGTAGTTTAGGAATTTTTGAAAAATGGCTACGCCTGCCTCTCGCATTATAATAGTAAAGATAAATAGATGGATGAGCAAGGGATAGTTTGAGAATTAAATCAAAGTTTTGTGTTATATGAGGGTAGTTTAGGAATTTTTGAAAAATCAGTGTAAGCACCCTATTTTTGCACCCCCTATTCCTCTTCCCACTTCTTCAAATGCTCCAAGGTTTACCCAAGGCCCAAGCCCATTTGGCCAAACTTGTACCCAGACAACTCAATCAAACCCAATTACCTAATTTTATTACCAAACCCAAGTAGTCAAGCCCAAATACCCAATCACCCAATTGCCTAAACCAAAGCCTATTTCCATAGCCCAAGCCCAAATGTCATAGTCAAAGTCCAATAATCATAACCCATGACCCATCAACTAATAACCCATGATCCATAAGACCTAATCCACATATCCATATCCACCTACCCTATATCCTACAACCTATTCCCATATAACCCATAGTTCACTCAACCCACCAACTCTCTTACACCTCTCTTACATCAACCCATACCTATATAACTCATAGTTCACTCAACCCACCAACTCTCTTACACCTCTCTTACACCCTATATCCTACAACCCATACTCATATAACTCATAGTTCACTCAACCCACCAACTCTCTTACACTCTCTTACACTCCTTACAACACCCAATCTATCAACTCACCTTACAACACTCAAGTCTTTACCCACTAGCTCCTTTTATCCCCCATGTAAAAGACACAACCCAACCTCTTAGTTTTCCTATAAATACCAATCCCTTAGCTCCTTAGATCCATCCCTCAAGACCCCTAGAAGGTTCCCACCCACTTGTGTTTCTCTTGAGTTTGAAGAAGGGAGAAGAAACTAAGGTTTAGAGTTTGGAAAGAATTCTAAGACTAAAAGCTTAAAGTTCTTCACTAACTCTCTTCCTTTGTGGATTCTAAAACCCTACCACTTGGAGCATTGAAGGAGAATTCTTGGAGGAGTAGGCACTCATCCTTTCATTTTCTCTTCTTTCTTATCTTTTTTTTTTATTTGGTTCTCTCTTCTTGATCTCTCATTTCTCAAGCATAGTTGGGCCTCTCTACACCAATCTAATGGTGTAGAGGGACCCCATATCAAAGGCAAGGAGATGCTCCTTTTTTCTTTTCCTTTCCATGTACATATTTTTTTTCTTTTTTATGTACCCACAAGTGTGGATATGGGTAGGCCCATAGAGAGTGGAAGCTAAAGCTATACCTCTCTTTTTCATTTTGTTTCCTTTTGAGATTCTAATCCTCTTTCTAGAATTTTTTGTGAAAGCTCATCCCCTCCCTAACATTCTTTAGAGCAACATTACATCATTAATAATGGTGTAAATGAACCACCTTAAAAGGGAGAGGATGAGTTTTCATTTTCTTTCATTTCTTTATTTTTCCTTCATGTTCTATGTTGAATGGGTAGGTGATGGTTTAAGGACTTAAGATAAATGATGGTGTAAGGACTTAAAGAGGACATTCTTAAAAATGTTTCATACTAAAGACAATGGTATTTGATCTATTATCAACATCAATCCAATAAAATAGGTGTTGGTAATAGACCATTTACTATTCATAAGGCACATCCCTCTTTATGTCTTAAACTATAATCTTTTAGCCAAACTCTTGGACTAAATTTGACTCTAGTTAAGTTTGTCAAAACCTTACCTATATGAAAATTCAAAAACATGATAAAATCTCAAAATACCAAAAACATGATAAAATCTCAAAACACCAAAAACATTCAAATATAACCAAAATATAAAAAACATTCAAATATCCCCAAAAATCTCAAAAAATATAAAAAATACAAAAAGACCAAAAAGAGACTTGTAGGACCTCCTTAGCTTTGGTTAGCTCATCTAACCATGGATAAATATCCTCTAACCGCGGTTAGACTTAACACTTGTGCACTTGACCTCCCCGGTCAACTAAACCATAGCCTTCTAGGCTAGACCCTTTGACCATCCTATGCACACACACACTCCCCCTAGCCTCGGCACGGGCTCATGTGCCAGAACTACGCTCGGTCTGATCTCACCATGTGAGTACGTAGGCAACTCAACTCGGGTTCGACCCTAGCCATCTAGCTTTCTATTTTTCTTGGATTAGCACTCACTTAAAAACTTTGGACATTTTAATTAAACTTTGAGATTATAATTGGCTTAAGTTTAGGGAGTAGGTAACCGTTATAAAACGGAGGTCTTGGGGTGCCTAATACCTTCCCCAGGACTTAATTGAACCGCTTACCCTAACTCTGTAAAGACCATTTGCCTTATCCAAACAAACAAATACCCGGGACCTATCCCTAAGAATGAATAGGTGGCGACTCAAGTCAAAACATATAATTATGAAAGTGGGTTGAAAAATCTCATGCTCACAATCAGGCTACGCCTGCCTCTCGCATTATAATAGTAAAGAAAGAAAAGATGAGGTCAAATCCTTATATGTAACATCACAAGGAGCATTTTTAGAGATAGCGGTAGCAAGAGGTCGGGTTTAGAATTGACCAGATAAGCTTATAATCAAGCCGAACCTGACCCAATTACAAACTAATTGAAAATTGCAAAACCTAACCAAAATGACCCCTCCACCCTAACTTGCCTGCCTAATCTATCTAAAATAAACAACAAAAATAATTATTATTGGACTAGTAAAGCCAATCCAAACCAGTAGGTCCAAAATCTAATTCACAAAAAGTTGGTACGTTGACGTGCAGAGGGTTAGACCTATCTAGGTTAACCTCTAATGGTGAAACGCATAGGAAATTTTCAATGCAAGAAACAAAGCTGATTAGATGACTCTTAACAATTTGGTATAAAGGCTAAATGGTGTCGGATCTTGAACGATCCTGTTCACATTTCCTGACTCGTCTAAAACGGTTAACCACTTGGTTCTTTCCATGGCAAAAGTGATCTCCTTCGTGGTATATATATCAGAGATCCCACTAATTAGGGTGATACCAAACCAAGCCGAGTAAGGGGGTGCTCAAGCTCGACTCGTAAAATTACATTAATGTTCAAGCCCGGCTCGAACTCGACTTGAGCTTATAAATAGCTTGTGTTCAAACTCAGCTCGTGGAAATACTTTAAGCTTGGACTTGGCTCGGCTCAGCTCTGCTCGGCTTGGCTCTTGGAAATAACATGCGTTTGGTAGTTGGAGACCCGATTACTTTTAGTCTATGTAATTGGGTATGAGGAGACCTGATTACTTTTAGTCTATCTTTCCATCTACAAGTAACCCATGAATTAACTAATTAAGCATATTTTGATTTAAAAAATGTAAATTTTTTATATGTCTTCATACTTAACTAATATATCAAGTATATTTTATTGAATATTCAAATTAATCCAGTGTAATATATATATATATATATAATCGAGCCAAGTAGGGTTGTGATCAGCTTGGCTTGAGCTTAGCTTGTTTACTGAATAAACAAATGAGCTTGAGCTTTTAACTAGCTGAGCTCAAGCTGTTCATGAGCACCTTGATTCGTTAACCACCCCTAATCCCACCCCCTCAAGGTCTGAACATGTTCCTAAATGCATGCAACAAAGTAAATGGGATGAACATAAGTTCATACTATTAAGGCCCAGGCCCAGGTGTAGGCCCAAGAACATATTAATTATTAAGATCTAAATTTGGTTAACCCCATGGGTCTGGCCTCTTACAGCCCATTACTCTTGAGGGCCTGATGCTCCGCTTATAAACTTGTGATTCGGTTTGAGCCATGTCAACCCTACTCTCATGCATTTCATATTTTTTCAGCCAAAAACTAACACTTGTAATTTCATTAATAGATGTTGGTTTATGATGGAGAGTAGTAGAGAATGAATGGCTGAGTGCTTTTTTTAAAATTATATCAAAGCCTCGAAGTCAAGTCCACCTCAAAAATAACATTAGAGCAATAACTAGGTACGGGGATGTTAGTTTTAGGCTCAAAGTAGAAAACGAATAGGAGAGTAAAGTTAGAAAGCTTTTGCTTTTTATACAGAATTAATCTATGGGTACTCCTAATCTATGGGTACTCCCAAAGTGTTAAGATTATAGCTGATGTGGCATATTAGAAAAGACAAAATAAGTTAAATTATATCCTAGCCTTTAGTGATTAGTTTTAGACAATTACGATTAGGGAGTATATATGGGAGTACCCATTGACCGACTCTTTTATACTACTCTTTTATACAAAGACTCAAAACCAAATTTTTGACAGTTTATAAGGGATACAAAATTTTCCTTAAGTCAGGCTCTCTTCGAGTGGTTGTGGGTTTATCTTTATGACACCCTATCGGTGGCCTTATGTCTGATGTGTGTGTAAAGTGTGTTTAGAATCAATTCTTACCCAAAAAAATCAAAGGTGTCTTTAGTTGACTAATGAGGACATCAATTTTCAATTATTTTTTTCCTTCTCCTTTCTTTTGTTGAATGGACTAGAAGTTTTTTTTCTTACTCAGAACACACACAATCAGGCCAACAACACGAATGGATTAGAAGTTAGAACTGATTTGTTTTTGCATTTTTGACTTTCTTGAATTTCAGGACCAGGTAAGATCAGCTGTCCCAAATTTTTGTAAATTTAATGCATTAAAGCGCAAGTTCTTCTTCTGAGTGATAAACTTGTACTTGCTTCTGGAATTGGTAGGGACTTTTATTCTTCCAGAAATCATAAATATTGCTAGTACAGAAAATGAGATTTGATTATTGTTTACGGTCTGGGTAGCTTTCTGAGCAATTGGGTTTTGATTGTGTTAGAGATTATTGGGTTTTATGGATTTTCTGATTATAGAAAAGTCAGTTGTGGGATCAGTAAACTTTTTGAGGAATGGGTTTTGACTATTTTTGGTGATCTAGTAGGAATTGGTTGGTTTTAGGGGTTTTCCATTGTGTAGAAAATTGATTTTTTTGATATATAGTTAATTTGAGAATTTGGATCTGATTATGCTGGATTAATGATAGAGCTTCATGGGTTTTATGTATTTTCATATCTACAAATATAAAGAGGATTTCTCTGTTCAAAACATTGATTGATATTTGCTTTAATTCCAAAAATATCCTTCGTCTCTATTAATATAAAGAGGATTCCTTCAAAACATTGTTTCAAATTTTTTTTACTAATATAAAGAGAATTCGTCTGTTCAAAACGTTGATTGATATTTGTTTTAATTTTAAAAATACCCTTTATCTCTACTAATATAAAGAGGATTATTTCAAAACGTTGTTTCAAATTTCTCTACTAAATATAAAGAGAATTCATCTGTTCAAAACGTTAATTGATATTTGCTTTAATTCCAAAACTGCCCTTTGTCTCTATTAATACTAGTGGGTGACACGTGCGATGCACGTGAGAGAGGGGAAGGAGTTAACCACAGTTAATAAGAGTTAAAAGGGACACGTGTTAACCCACAGGTGCGATTGAACTCTCCCCGAGTTCAATCGCGATTGGCTGTGATTTTATTCTTTAATAGATAGATGAGTAAGTGGTATTTTGGGGATTAAAATAAAACATTATATCAAAATTTTGTTTTATATAGGTGCTTCTGGTTCTTCCTCTTGTAAAGTTCTCACTAAATCCTTCAAAAACATACATATGATAGAAAATGGATTCTATTGATAGCTTGAATGAATTACAATGATCTCTAATAGGGTTTATATAGAAATTACATTGACCTCAAGATAGAAACCTAATCTAATCAAATCTTTGATTTCAAATCCTAATCAAATCCATGATTGATGCTAATCCAATATTGTGCTGAGATACACTTGAATGATTTAATGTATCTCATTCATATTATTACAATACTCCTCATATATTCCCTGATATTCCCCCTCAAATATATGCGGATTGAAAAATCTTCATGTATTTGCTGCTAAAAGATGTCCGCTTGATAATTTTTAATCTCTGCTTGAATCCTCCGATCTTCATGATTTTGCCAAAGTAGAAAGTTGTGTGTCATGTGTCTGCTTTGAATGAGTTGTCATGCTTGAATGAATTGCAAGTCATGATGCTACCGCTTTGAATAGGTTGTCATTCTTGAAGAAGGGAGCCTCTAACGGGCCTGAAAAAGGTCCTCCATGGGCCAAGAAAATCAGCCTTTAAAAAAGGCTTCAAATGGGCCTGGCCAAAGATACAGGCCTCTTGGCCATGAAAACCTGCCTCTATGGTGCCATAAAAAGGAGCCTCCATCGGCTGAAAATGACCACTATGGATCAAGAAAGATGCCTCTAATGGGCATGAGCCTTAAACTAGGCTGAAAATAGCCTCTTTGGGCTTGGTGAGTATACTTACTCAACTTTTAAAAAAAATAAAAAAAATTCATTCTTCTATAATGACCAAAACTAGCATCGGCGAGCCAAATAGCAACACATGTTTTTTTTTTTATTAAAGAATCTTGGTGTGGACCTGTGAATAGGTTTGAGCCTTCTTCCACGCTCCCAGCTTCATGTGTTTTGTGCAAATGGCAATCATCCTCTCATTCTCCTTCATTCTTCAACTTGCCAAGAAGATTTAGTGTATCCCTAGACTAATTCATATATTAATTCATATATTAATATGAAGATTCCAGCAACACTGATTTCTTATCAACACTTCAACCATAAGAAGGTGGGTATACTGACTCATAGTTTGGCTGTGGAAGCATCATGTAGAGGTCATGTCTGCCCGTGGAGGTGTGGATAGAAGATCAATCAAAACTGACCCCGGAAACAAAAGAAACATTAAGCTTAAATTCGGTGAAGTAGCCTTTAAATGACTATTGGAGATCTAAAGCAAGGAAAAGGAATCTATGAGAAGCTGTTGACTTGATGAATAAGGATTGGGAGCAATCCAATGCCTTGTAATTTACACACGGGAATTATTTCTTTAGAAAAGATTGAAATATGTCTTTAAATGAAAGAAAAAAAATAGGGAAGAATGTTAGACCGGCGGGTGGCACTCAAAGCCACCCACCGGAAACACGATACCAACTAGGGGAAATCAAGATAACAAGGGAAAATTGTAATTCAAGGTCAGACCGACCCGCTCTGATACCATGATAGAAAATTGATTCTATTGATGGCTTGAATGAATTACAATGATCTCTAATAGGGTCTATATAGAAAACATTGACCTCAAGATAGAAACCTAATCTAATCAAATCTTTGATTTCAAATCCTAATCAAATCCATGATTGATGCTAATCCAATATTGTGTTGAGATACACTTGAATGATTTAGTGTATCTTGTGAGGGGAACAAATACCGGACGGACACGCGTCAGCAGCAGCTTCTTCCACGCTCTGGTTTCCCGGTAGAAGGTTGGAGCGGAGGGTGTGGCACCCTGACCTGTACTCCGATGGTAAAGTCAGTAAGGGTAGAAGATGATGAACAGAAAACGCTAGAACAGTCACTGAAAAATACGCAAGGCACTGGAGGCTCCTAACACGTATTCTCGGATCTGGGTCAGTGAACAAGTGTCTTGTGCACTAAAAATCAGGGGGTTTTTATAGGGCAAGGGTTGGTATGGCCATCGATGACCATGGATGGCCATAGGTGTCCATGCCACGTGTCTTTTGCACTCATTGCCAAATATCTTAGACATATCTGCCACCGGTTGCATCACACGTGAGAGCCTCCTATAAGTCCAATCGGACGGGATCGGTCGGTACGCAGAAGTGACCAGCATTAAATGCCAAGACAGTGTTTTCGGCACGAAACGGCGCGTTCGGCACGCTTGTCGGGATCATGGATCGCCTCCTGATCACTTCCTCCTATGAGCCGGTCTCGTTGTTGACTTAAGCTCGGTTACGGCGTAGATGCCTTAAAACACAGCACGACATCGTTTTCGGTGAGACAACGGACTCGTTGTTCGCGTAACGACAGCGACGTTGTCAAGAGCACAACGTTCACGTTGTGCTTTAGACAACGAGCACGTTGTCGAAGCCACAACGGAAACGTTGTTCTGCGTGAGAACAAAGACGTCGTAATGCGCACAACGGGATCGTTGTACATCAGACAACGTGTGACCCTTATATTTTAAGCACGTGACCCCAACTCGTGCCCACGTGTTACTTCCGTGAACAAAACGACAAAAACGAGCTCGTCCTCCAACGCTGAGCTGATTTACGAATTTTATCCGTTACAATTTGCCCCTTTATGATGCTTGGAACGTAGTTCGAAGCGTCATAAACGAACAAAAAGATCATACCTGGCACCACTCCGGAAGACGAAACGTTGCGTGCTTTAAACGCTTATTGAGAAGGTCGACCGTTCACGCCAGCTGGTCACGCGTGAGAACCGTCGCGTCTCTTTAATGCGGACAGGCTGTCATAATCACCGATTTAAATTTTGAGAACGCTTTAATGACCCTGACGGTTACTCTACTTGGTGAAAAGACGATCTTGCCACTGCTCTTAATTCCGTTGATACAGGTGTATGCCTCAGATGAAGGGTAGTGGTGTACTTTCGCAAACCAGAGATGCTTATAAAATCTCATCGAATCCTCCTTCTCTCTCACCTTGTTTCATCAAGCACTGTTACTCTGTTGAATCCTCTTCTTGCCCGAAAGTTCATCTTCCTCAAGCTCTTCAACAATCTCTCTGAGCTCTTTGGTTCGGTACGCCCTTCACCCCTATCTCTTATTATCTCTTACTGTTTTTCCGTTTCTCTCTTCTCTGGTTCCCAGAGTGGTTCTGCTCTGCGCATATTTTTTGCTCTTGTCCCTCTTCTCGATTTCTTCTTATCACCATGGCTGCCATCGTACCCGTAGAACCTGCTAGGATAGAGGAAGTTAGAGGCCCTTCCGATGATGAGGCCAGTTGCACAGGTAGCGCACCTCACGGTGCCTACATTGAAAAATCCTCAGTTCTGCGCCAGTACCAGTTGGCGCATCTGAACCGTTACAGGGAACGTTTCGACTTCCCTTCCAATGTCAATCTCCACTTCAAGCGAGATGATGCCATCATAGATAGGCGTTCTGCCTGTACCGTTGTCTATCTCTCCCAGCTTGAGGCTGGCCTTCGCTTCCCTCTTCATCCTGTCTTGGATGAAGTTCTGTCCACCCTGCAACTCGCACCGGGAAAAATGCACCCGGGCTTCCACAAATACATGTCCATGATGATCAAATTCATCAAGGACGGGTACCCCATAGAGGCTAGGCATCTATTCTACTTCTGCCATGCCGTCAGATGCCGAGGCAATGACGACGGTCTGCATTCTTACTTTTCGTGGAACAAGAAACCCCATTATCCAGAACTCGTCTCAGGCATTCTCGATAGAGAAAGAAAATGGAAAGTCACTCCTTTCGTTGTCTCTGGCGGCTGGAAGGCAGAGAATTCCTCGGTCCCCAACGTCTTCCGAGTGGAAGCAGGTATACCACAAGTCATCCGTTGTCCGTTGTGCACCATCGTCCTGACTACGTTCTCGTTGTACGCTGTATCTTCTCGTCTTGCTAACTCCCTCGTTGTACTCATTTTGCTTTTTCTTGTGTGCAGTAGACCCAAAGAAATTCTCATACAAGAAGTTGGCCCCAGAAGAAGAAGAACTCCTTACCGGTATCCGCCGTGCTCGAGGTGGGAAATACATCAGGTGGAAACCACTCGAGCTCGACACGCGGGCCTCCTCCAGCAACCAAGCAACTACTCAACAACAACCACAACAACAGCAACAGGGCGCCTCCACTTCCGCACCTTCACCATTCCTTCATCTAACCGAAGAAGAAGAAGAAGCCATGGCCGACTCAAACCCACCACCGCTAAGCAGGAAGCCGAGGTCTGCTCGCCCTGTGGTTCAGCCGCTTCCACCGCCACCACCGCCGAAGAAGAAGAAGAACCATTCTTCCAAGGGTACAACGCCTGCTGACCCGAAGAGAAAGATGGCCCCCCAGGCCGAGCACGAGGCCAGAAAGAAGGCCAAGGCGGACAAACGCCTGGAGAAAGAGATTGCAGCCATTGCTGCTCCCCCTTCCGCCCCTGCCGCTCCTCCAACAAGTCCAGGAGCCGAGGTGACAACGGCAGTGCCCGAGGTTAGCTCGGCGCCCGCCCCTTCTCGAGCTGCCACTGCCCCAGCCAGCACGAGCTCCGCTGTCGTTGCCTTGGCTGCAACAGAAGCTGGCACGACGAGTCTCCCGGCTTGTATGCTGCCGTCCTCCGCTAAGGATTGGTCACCCGACTTTACTCGGTTCGGGGTGCCGACCGTGAATGAATCGGCGAAGAGCTCGGGGACGGTCGCCCGAGCTCTGACTCACGCGATGAGGCTGCCCCGGGACATCGCTGAGGTCGGCAAACTCCACTTGGCCGACCTGTCCTACGCTGCCTGCCAGTCCATGGCAACAGTAAGCTTCTCCCTCCCTCGTCTCCTACCTTAATTGTTTGAAATATTACTTCTCGTTGTGCTAACGCCCAGACATTTCCTTGCAGATGAACACGCTCGTGCAAGAGCTCTGTGATCGCAGCCAGGATAAGTACACTCAGCTGCGAGACGGGATCAATTACTGGAGAGACAGGACGGAGATGCTGGAGAAGACTCTTGTTGAAGAGAGACTCAAGGCAGACTTTGATCTGTCTCAAGCCAAGGCTGACACGACTCGTGCTGAGGTAAGGCTAAGCACTGCCACCAAGGTACGGGAAAAGGCTGAGGCACGATCAGCAAAGGAGGTCGAAAAGAAGGCCAAGCAAGAGGTAGAGAATGTTGTTGTACGCATCAGCGAGCTGGAGCATGTCTCCCAAGTTTTGGGTAGACAGTTGGAAGAAACTGAGGCAGCCAGGTCGGCACTGGCAGAGGAGCTCGAGGAGGCCAAGAAAACTCAGGAGGACACCGAGAGGTCCGTGACCCTGAGATTGCAGCAGTATTATCAGTCTCAGCTGGACACGCTCTTGGATGAAGATCGTGCTGAGACCGAGAAAGAGGTTCTCGACTCGCTCCGCCAGCAAGGCCGCCTGAAGGAAGACAATGAAGAGGACGCCACCACGTTCTCCGAGCTTCAGAGCAAAGAACTGATCGAGCTCGACAACGAGCCCGAGGTGCAAGGCGTTGAGTTGCCTCATTTTCTCGAAGGTCCTGCACCCCTCCCTGCCGAGCCATCCTCCGAGCCGGCTGCTCCAGAGCTTCCTCCTGCTGCCAATGAAGTTACTCCGGTGGAAGCCCCTATTGCTGAAGCCTCTACTCCTGCCCCTGCTACAACGGCGACAGAGGCTGACCTTGAGCTCGTCTGACCTACTGTCCCTCTGATCCCCCGCTCTTCTGATCCCTTGCCCCTTCCTATGTTTCTGCTTCTCTCTTTCGTTGATGTAAATTCTTCTTTCTCCCTGTTACGAGAGTTTCTCACTGTAACTGCCCAGAAATGGGCTTTTGATATGAATAGATCGCTCCTCTCTTTTTTTATTTGTGTTTGCACTTCTTTTCACCTCGTAGCGTAGTACGACGCATGCACACAGAATAAGAAAAAACACAATGTGAGTAGTTGAATGATTTTTCACAGTCCACTGTACCGATGTTAATGCGGTACTTCGCTATGTGAACGTTTGGATATTCGCGAAATTATAACTGTTGTATACCAAATAAACTATTTTGACCAAAACACTACGAGCAAAACACTATGAGTAGAACGCTATGATCAAAGCACAACGAACAAAACACTACGAGCAAGCACCACGAGCAAACACTACGAGCAAAGCACTACGAGCAAAGCATTGCGAGCAAAGCACTACGAGCAATCACTTATGAACAAGCACTACGAGCGTTCGCTATGAGCGTTCACCATGAGCAAAGCACTGCGAGCAAAGCACTACGAGCAATCACTTATGAACAAGCACTACGAGCGTTCGCTATGACCATGAGCAAAGCACTGCGAGCAAAGCACTACGAGCAATCACTTATGAACAAGCACTACGAGCGTTCGCTATGAGCGTTCACCATGAGCAAAGCACTGCGATCAAAGCACTACGAGCAATCACTTATGAACAAGCACTACGAGCAAGCACTGATCTAGATACATCATTCGCGTAGTTCACTGTGAATGCAATCTGACAAATAAAATTCATAGGACGAACGTAATGTAACTCAGTTTCGAAGCACATGCTCAGAGGATGTCATTAGGATAAGCCACTAGATTTGCTCAGATGACATCCTTATATAAGCCACTCGTGTTCGTTGTGAGTACGTTGTTCAGTCAAAACTTTATTTGAATTACTTGCAAAACATTCACAGTATTACACTGATGAACCAGATAGAGAATAGTGTAAACAATGGGCAGGCACAAATCACATGTTGAAATATGAACACTATGATTATGTAAAATCACTGAAAACTTATAAACACGACGATGTATGTAAATAGCATTTCACAGATTCTATTGAAAGAATTGCCTCAGATTCATGATGTTCCAAGATTTCGAGATGAGGTTACCTTGCAAGTCTTTCAAGTAGCAGACCCCAGGACTTCCCAATCGTTCTACGATATAAGGCCCTTCCCAGTTTGGTCCCAACTTGCCACTGTTAAGCTCTCTTGTGTTCTGGAACACTCTTCGGAGGACGAGATCACCGACCTGCAGCACTCTCCGTTGTACTTTCTTGTTGTAGGCTTTCCTCAATCGCTGCTGATATCTCCTCATCTGAATACTAGCATCTTCTCGCTTCTCTTCTAGCAGATCAAGATGAATAGCCATGAGCTCTGCATTCTGATCTTTCTCTCCATCCTTCTTCTTGCTGTGCCAAGAGCGCACTGTAGGCAAACTGATCTCTGTAGGAATGACTGCCTCCATGCCATACGCTAGAGAGAAGGGAGTTTCATTGGTAGGGCTCCTTGGAGTCGTTCTGTACCCCCACAAAACGTTGTGCAGCTCGGTGGCCCACTTCCCCTTTGAATCTTCCAGTCTTCTCTTCAAAGCATTGAGAATGTTCTTGTTGGCTGCCTTGGCTAATCCATTCCCCTGAGGATAATATGGGGAAGAGAAGACATGCTTGATCTTCAACTCGCTGCAAAAGTCGGCAATTACACGTCCTGAGAACTGCTTCCCGTTGTCAGTAATGATGGACTGCGGTATGTCAAACCTACAGATGATATGCTCCCACAAGAATCTCTTCACTTCTTACTCCCTGATACGTGCAAGGGGAACAGCTTCAATCCACCGTGAGAAGTAGTCAGTTGCCACTAAAAGGAAGATCAGATTCTCTGGAGCCCTCGGGAAAGGTCCCACAATGTCAAGTCCCCACCGCGCAAATGGCCAAGGCTGCGATACAGTGCTGAGCTCTTGAGCTGGAGCATGAATCAGACGAGCAAACCGCTGGCACTGGCTGCACCTCTTCACATACTTCTGAGCATCAGCTTGCATGTAAGGCCAGAAGTAGCCTTGCCCCAGAGCTCGATGGGCAATGGTCCTCCCGCCCGAATGAATACCACATATACCTTCATGCAGCTCAGCAAGTATTCTCTCCACGTCTACGGGATGAACAGACTTCAGCAAAGGTCCGCCAAAAGATTTCCTGTACAACTCTCCTTGCACCAAGGTATAACGAGATGCCTTTGACTGAATGCGCCTTGACTCCTTCACACTGATAGGGAGAACTCCGTCCTTTAGATAAGCCACCAACCCTGTCATCCAGCTCGGGACTGGACTGACAAAGAACACTTCTCACTGTGCCTGAAGAGTTATCGAGGGATACTCTTGGAACTCCATCAGAATAGCCTTAGGCTGGTCAGCCTGCACCATGGAAGCTAAATACGCCAAAGCGTCAGCATGCCTGTTCTCGTCTCTTCGGGTATGCCTGATCTCCACAACGGTGAATGTTTCACACGACGAACGAACGAGAGTAGCATACTGCTTCATCCGGTCGTCCTTGCATTCATAAACACCATTCACCTGATTCACCACGAGCTGTGAATCACAAAACACTCTCAACGTGGGGATCCGCAACTCTCGTGCGCTCTCCAACCCAAGGAGCAAGGCTTCGTACTCAGCTTCGTTGTTAGAGGCAGTGAACCCGAGGCGTGACATCTTCTGAACTTTGATGTTGTCCGGACTTATAAGCACAATACCCAGTCCCGAACCACTGAAATTGGAAGACCCGTCTACGTACAACAGCCAACCGCTCTATTCTGACTATTCGACCCCCTCCACAACGGCATCTCCGTTGTCAACTTCAATTGGGAGCTCCCGAAGATCAACAATCATATCCTCTGCCTTCTCCTCCACAGGAAAGTCAGAAAGAAATCCCGCCATTGCTTGCCCCTTCTCTAAACTCCTGGCCCGGTATTGGATATCGAACTCACTCAGAGCTACAGCCCACTTTGACATCCTCCCCGCCAGCTCGGGTCGTCCCAGCACGACTTTCAAAGGATACGTTGTGATGACAACGATAGAATGAGCAAGAAAGTACGGCCGAAGCTTTTCTGCAGAAAAGACAAGAGCCAGACACACCTTCTCGAGCTTGCTATAATTATACTCTGCTTTGAGAAAGGTCTTGTTGATGAAGTAGACAGGCTTCTCCACGCCATCACAGCTTCTCACCAGGACGGAACCAAGGGCTTGCTCTGAAACAGACAAATAGAGATATAAGATTTCACCTGGCTCTGACACCGAGAGGATAGGAGCTGATCCTAAATACTCTTTCAAGGCAAGGAAAGCTCGGGAATACTCCGGAGTCCACGCGAAAATGGAGTCCTTCCTCAGCAGCTCGAACAGAGGTTTGCAACGATCGGATGACTTGGAGATAAACCGGTTGAGCGCAGCAATCCGGCCTGTCAGCTTCTGAATCTCCTTCTTTGACTTGGGTTCTGGCATGTCCAGCAAAGCACGGATCTGAGCTGGATTAGCTTCAATCCCCCGCTGACTCACAAGGTAACCCAAAAATTTTCCTGAGATAACCCCGAAGGTGCACTTCTCTGGGTTGATCTTCAGATTGAAAGATCGCAGCACAGAGAAAGGTTCAGCAAGGTCCGCCACCAGAGTACCTCGTACTCGACTCTTCACAACGATATCGTCGATGTACACTTCGACCGTCTTGCCAAGGAGTGACCCGAACATGAGATTCATCAGACGTTGATAGGTGGCACCTGCATTCTTCAAGCCAAAAGGCATCACCCGATAATAGAACAAACCTCGCTCCGTTATGAAGGTGGTCTTCTCTCGATCTGCTTCCGCCAGGAGGATTTGGTTATAGCCCGAATAACCATCCATGAAGGATAACATTTCGTGGCCAGCAATGGCGTTGATGAGCCTGTCTATCCTTGGCATGGGAAAAAAGTCCTTGGGGCACGCCTTATTGACACCAGTGAAGTCAATGCAGACTCTCACCTTCCCGTTCTTCTTAGGCACAGCCACAACATTGGCTATCCAATCAGGGTACTGTACCTCCTGAATGAATCCGAACTGGATCAGTTTGTCAATCTCCTCATTCACTGCATCATGATAAGCTGGAGCAAGCCTCCGAGGTTTCTGCTTCACTGGAGGGATGGCAGGATTAGCATTGAGGTGATGGCAGATAACATTCGGATCGATGCCAGTCATATCTTTGTGAGACCATGCAAAGACATCAAGATTCTGCCTAAGAAAACTCAGCAACTCGAGCTCCTCCTCCGTTGTCAAGCTCGTCCCGACCTGCAACACCTTTGGCTCTTCTTTCGTTCCCAAATTAACAGCTTTCGTGGGCTCAACGGAAGGTCTGCACAACGATGCCTCCGAGCTCCCTTCTACAACGGGAGCAGCCTGTAACTGCTACGAAGGCACAACGGAAGTTGGAAAATCGCACTTCCGCGATGCCAACTGATCGCCTCGGATCTCCTGAGGCCCGTCCTGTGTTGGGTACTTCAACACCTGGTAGTACGAGGACGGAACAGCCTTCATCTCATGGGTCCACCAGCGACCCAAGATGGCATTGTACAGTGATGGCGCGTCCAGAACGGAAAACCTGGTCCGAAGGACAACGGGCCCCGCCACAACGGACAAGACAACGTCGCCTGCAGGCTTCATCGAGCTGCCATCAAATCCGTACAAGGGAGTCTGAGCAGGGATGAGGACGGAAGGATCTAGCTTCATCTGAGTGAAAGCATGAAGGTACAAGATGTCTGCTCCGCTCCCAGAATCTACGAGCACCCTCTTGATGTCGAAGTCTCCTATTCTCATGGTGAGAACAAGAGCATCATAGTGAGGTCGGATCACTCCTGCCAGATCAAGATTAGTGAAGGTGAGTGCCTGCCCAACGCTTCTGCTAGGCACTTGCACCTGGCACACTGCGGCCTCGTGAGACAGCTTCCTGGCCTTCGCCCTGAAGTTCCTCTCCACATCAGCTTCAGGCGTTTGCACGCGGCAAATGACATTGATCGTGCCCAAGGAAGCCCCTCCACTGGTACTGGGATTATCGGCGGGTTCTCCTCCACGAGATTGGGACACTGGCTCCCTGGCACGCTCTCCACCGCCGTTGTCAGAAGCAAGATACTCTCCCAAATACCCCTCCTGAACAAGCCTCTCAAAGTATTCTCTCAGAATACGGCATCGGTTGGTGAGGTGACCACGGCACTTGTGATAATGACAGTACTCATGCACCCGTGGCCCCGATGTAATATCCGGCACCGCCCTCGCCGGCCACTCAAAGTATGGCTGATCCTCCATTGACCTCATGATGGTCGCCGGGCTGACTGTGAAATTGATGCGCGGTGTTTGATTTCCAAAGGGTCGCCTCTCATTAGGCTGCACGCCTCTCTCGTGCTGTACTTGAGGCTGCACTTGGCGTGGCTGATACTGTTGCCTCACCTGCTGGTCATTAGGACGTCTCTCCGTCCTGCTCTGATGCTGGTTAAAGTTTCTCTCAAACGGGCGCCGATCCGGCTGATCCCGTTGAGTCACATACACAACTCTCTCCCTCTGCTTCCTTGGTGGCGAGCCCTCAGATGATGAAGACTCGTACCTCTGCTTCTTCTCCTTCCTCTTCGATGATCGGTGTGTCCTTTCCGCGACATCCACCACTCTCGCTCTGGGCTTCGGTGCTGACACAACGGATAGGTCCTCCTCGTACCTCCCGTACTTGGTGGCACGTACCATCAACTCGTCCATCTTGACAGGATAGTCAAGAGCTAAGGACTTGTAGAGCTCGGAATGCTTGGGGATAGCATTCTTGAAAGCGGTGATGCAGCTTGCTTCATCAACCTTGTCAATGTTGTGGACTTCATCAGTGAAACGCGAAATGAAGTCCTTCAAGGATTCGGCCGGCTTCATCCTCAAAGAGAAGAGAGTATCTGCACCCGCTTTCTTCTTCTTATTGATGATGAAGCGATCAATAAAGGCCGACCTGAGCTCTGAGAAGTTACTGATGGAACCAGGAGGCAAGTTCCGAAACCACTTCGATGCTGCCCCAGACAGGCTGTTGGGGAAAGCCTTGCAATACAAGTCATCATCTGGATTGCGAACAGCCATCGCGTGCTTGAAGTCAAACAAATGCTCCTCCGGGTCCGTCTTTCCAGTGTACATGGGGAAGATCGGAGTTATGAACTTGGAAGAAGTATAGGACTGGTTGATGGCATCCGTGAAGGGAGAGTTCTCAACGTTGTCCTTCGCTGACTGAGCAAAGTGGTCAGGAATCCCTCCCTTCATGCTCTAACGCGAGCACCGATTAAAGCCTCCACCTCCTTGGCTGTTACCCAAGCCTTCTGGGTGTCTGCGCCTCCAGTACCCACTCTCAGGTCTTCTCTTCCTGCCCCTTCCCGAAAATCCACACGATCCGAAGGGATACTCTGCTCTGCCTGAACCGGAGGTTGCCTTACATCCCCTTCAGTAGGAAGAAGCACAAACCTGGTTTCACGATTCTCTGGGGCAGAAGGAGAAGAAGAGAAGTCAAACTGACGTCTCAAAGAAGGCCTCTGCAGTGGCACTTCATCCACCTCGAGTCTGCTATGCTCGAACGTCTCCAGCCTTGCCTGCATCAACTGTTGCTGCCTGGTGATTTGGTCCAGAGCAGACTGCTGCACTTGCAGCATTGCCAAGATGCGATCTGAGACAGAGAGCTCAGCAAGGGGAGGCACGGTCCTCTCTGGTTGCCCAGACGAAGGACTGACTCCAGGATTGTGCACGACAGAAGGTATGAAAGAAGTGGCGTGTGGGGTTTGATCCTCATGCCCGAACACTTCTGACTGATCTGCCATAATCGCAGAGAGCAAAGGGGGGTCCGTTTATTGTTTCCCACAGACGGCGCCAATTTTGTGAGGGGAAAAAATACCGGACGGACACGCGTCAGCAGCAGCTTCTTCCACGCTCTGGTTTCCCGGTAGAAGGTTGGAGCGGAGGGTGTGGCACCCTGACCTGTACTCCGATAGTAAAGTCAGTAAGGGTAGAAGATGATGAACAGAAAACGCTAGAACAGTCACTGAAAAATACGCAAGGCACTGGAGGCTCTTAACACGTATTCTCGGATCTGGGTCAGTGAACAAGTGTCTTGTGCACTAAAAATCAGGGGGTTTTTATAGGGCAAGGGTTGGTATGGCCATCGATGACCATGGATGGCCATAGGTGTCCATGCCACGTGTCTTTTGCACTCATTGCCAAATATCTTAGACATATCTGCCACCGGTTGCATCACACGTGAGAGCCTCCTATAAGTCCAATCGGACGGGATCGGTCGGTACGCAGAAGTGACCAGCATTAAATGCCAAGACAGTGTTTTCGGCACGAAACGGCGCGTTCGGCACGCTTGTCGGGATCATGGATCGCCTCCTGATCACTTCCTCCTATGAGCCGGTCTCGTTGTTGACTTAAGCTCGGTTACGGCGTAGATGCCTTAAAACACAGCACGACATCGTTGTCGGTGAGACAACGGACTCGTTGTTCGCGTAACGACAGCGACGTTGTCAAGAGCGCAACGTTCACGTTGTGGTTTAGACAACGAGCACGTTGTTGAAGCCACAACGGAAACGTTGTTCTGCGTGAGAACAAAGACGTCGTAATGCGCACAACGGGATCGTTGTACATCAGACAACGTGTGACCCTTATATTTTAAGCACGTGACCCCAACTCGTGCCCACGTGTCACTTCCGTGAACAAAACGACAAAAAGGAGCTCGTCCTCCAACGCTGAGCTGATTTACGAATTTTATCCGTTACATATCTCATTCACATTATTACAATACTCTTCATATATTTCCTAATAACATACACATGAACATATAATTATACAAACAAATACCCAACTCGAAAATCTCCACTGCATTATGTAATTCATACATTGGACGGTCTGACAAGTCGAGAGCTCCTCCCTATACAATCACTACAGGTGCGTAGCATGTGTAAGGGCGGAGCCGCCAGAGCCAGGAGCCAGGCCAGGACCAGTGTAACTTTTAGGATTGAAAACAAAAAGGTGTACTATATTATTTAATTTAAGAGGTCATAGGTAGGGGCAATCCAAAACTTTTGACAAAAACAATCTAAGTTTCGTCCTATATATATTATGGTATAGCCATGGGCAATAGACACGACGGACACAAGCAAGATGTTTAGATAACCCTCAAAAAAAATGTGGGGCTATAGGTCTTGGCATCAAGAATATTTCGTACCGCCTACAGATTATCTCTAGGAGAAGCCCGAGATTTACTCTCAAGCACGGTTCTTTGCACAATGTGTGATAAGTCATTTAACTGGGTGAGCGATAGCATGCATTGCACATTTCGTTGGATAATTCATGCACATCTCTTAAGTTCACCACATGTCCTCTTTGACATCAATTAATCATAATTAAGATTCATTGATGTTCTTAGCGGCTATCACTCTAGGTAGCTTTCACTCCAGCAGCAAGAAACTATTTTCCTTTTTGGGGACGGCTCACACTCTGTTCCAGGTAGTCTTCAATCTCCCAGGCAGTTCTCTCCATGGCTGCTCTCGACAGTAGCCGTTTTCTCAATTTTTTGAGATACTCTCACTATACTCTAGGTAACCCTTTCCGTGAGGACAGCTCTAATTCCAAATGATACGAACCTAAACAATGTGCTAAAACCCTAAGGCGTGTGGAAGGCGTGAAATCAAGTCCTATGTCTATTAGCGATGATTTTTATTTCCGTCGGCCGTCGTTAATTGTTGGTCGCTAAAATCACCACTTTTGTAGTGATATGATATAAAAAAAAAACAATAACGATTATGAAACTCATAGATGGCCCTTCATTCACATGAGCTGTTCCGAATTTGACGTGACAATATTGCCTAAATGAAAAAAAAGAAGGAGAAAGGTAATAACTGTCTTGCCATTACTTAATTGGGACCTATTATTTCACTGATAGAAAGTTTACATCCATTAGGTAGTGTTCTGAAAATTTTGTGTGGAACTTTTAAAATTTGGAAACTTTAAAAGTTACCACTCTCCTTATGGGTCACTTTAAAAAAAAATGTAAAAGTGGAATTCTATTCTTTTACCTAAACTATAGATTGTAGAAATTCTTGGAAGTTAAATATTTGTGAAAAGAGGATTGTAAAAGTGAATTCTATAATAAGAATGTTAGTTATGGCTCTTATGTTAAACTATGCTAAAATATTAATTATGCTTCTCATGTTAAGCTATGCCTTATTGAATGGTGGTTGATATTCGGGTAAGTCAAAACTTAGAGGAAAGTCTTCTAGATTGAGAATTCTTTAACCATTCGGTATGAGACGTTATGGTGGAGTTTCTATAGTGAGAGATCAGAACCTAAAGGATGACCTACTCGAATGTCAATTGCGACACTCAAGTACACATTCACTTGCATGGTAAGTCTATGAGTCTCATATGTTCACATGTCTCACAAGCATGCATACATAACACGAGAAAGTATTAGTCCGCATATGGATATGAAATCTCATAAAAAATATCTCGTAATCTCATAAGAACTATCTCACAAGCTCATAAGTATTGGTCTGCGGAAGGTACATAGAATCTCATAAGAAATATCTTGTAAGTTCATAAGAAATATCTTGCAAACTTGTAAGAACTATCTCACCAGCTCATAAGAACATACATCATGTAAGATCAAGTCTAAGAGTCTCTCACGCTCAGAAGTCCACACGAGTCAAGATGAAGATATGATATGTCTCGCATGTTGTTACGCACTTTGATTATATGTTTATGAAATGATTATGTTACTGAATATGTTCTACTGATATCATGTTGTGGGTTAGACTGCTTATCCGTTGAGTGTTTTCAATACTCAATCGACATGTTATTATAGGCAGGTTTAAAGCCGGAGTTGATTACCGAGCATTGGATGGAGGAAGCATATGGAGTTGAAGGAGAAGGTGATCTCTTTACCGAGGAAGCGAGGGACCTCGACTGGTTTCCTTATTATGAGATTGCTTATTCGCCTTAAGAGAATTGTAATAGATTTTAGATTATATTGCTTAGTTGGCCACTTTATACTGGGTTATCAGATTACTTTGGTTCATGGTGGGTTATGTTCATATGAGTTAGAATTATGCAGGATGGTTTGTTTATATATTGAAATTTTATTATTTTCATTTTTAGTGACTCATGTTGGTATGCTATGTATGTCATGAGATTTAAGTAGGTTTAAAAAATGTGGCGACTGAATGTCCCATTTTGGTGAAGGTAGGATTTGGGGTTGTTACACTGCCTCTTACGCCAATGGTGGGTGTGACCTCTCTATTGAGGGAGATTTTAGGATCCAATCTCCCTCCTAGTGTCCCCCCCTCCCCCCATGGTGATGAGTCCGCAAGAGCTCTATTCCCCAAACTAACTACTAACCCTACTAACATATGTAAATGATATCTCAAGAAAATTAAAAAAAAGTTTCAGATGAAGTGGGAACCCATTTGTTGGTGATTTCATAACCTTTGTTTTCCTTAACTTGCTGCTAACCTCAACAGTTTCACGAGACTCAAGCTAATACAATTAGGGTGGTGCTAGGTGCACCCCAATATTTGGTGACTGCACCTCATTATTAAAAATTACTTAGTAAACACCATTAAATTTATAAAATTACTTGTATACACTAAAAACAAAAAATAAATCTTATAGTTTTTATAACTACACACCAATCGAGTTGAGAGTTTGTGAAACAAAGACCAAAGAGGGTGAGTGGATTGAGGGGTAGCAAGCCTTCGTGAATGTACGTATTCGCTGAGGATTATTGTTAGTCCACGATCTCCTATTTAATACACGGGACTCGTTTATTGAAGCATCACTTGAGTACCAAATGACTAATTGATTGCAGTAGTAGATAACTCCAAGCACAAGAATGTTCTGAGGATCCGGTTGAACTTTCCCATCCAAAAAAGGTGGGCAACGAAAAATTTTGTTCTAATAGGATCAGTAACAGTATGTGTGTATATTAGTTTGTCTGCTAGCTTCTTTAGAACTGGGCAATTCTTCATGTTTGAAACGGATATCAAACTTGCTCTGAAGGTCTTGATCAACCAAATTACTAGCAGACTCAACCACTGCATCTTCCACCAATATGGGTCTTGATGGTTTATGTTCAGGAAACTCAATGGAGAAACATGACAGTTATTAGAAGAGGGTGAAGTCGAACATGCGATGGAGCATCACCATCTGTACGAGCATATTAATGAGCAGTACTGGTTGGTACGAACACCGTGTTGGCCCAAGAATTGGTTCACGGAGAAGTAATGTTGGGGAAAGAACTGGAAATGGAAAGTGCAAAGAAGGGAGGAAGAATGATATTGACTTTTCCCCAAAACTGAAATGAGATTAAGGCATTAAGCTCGGTGCGGCTATTAAAAAAGCTAAAAATTAGAAATAAAATAAAAATTATAAATGGTGTGCAATCATCAAATATTGGTGTGCGCCTAACACCACCCTACAATTATTCAGTAGCTCCACTCCAAGTGGGGATAGAACGAATCTCTCATCCCAAATATCCTACTCCCTTCTCAAATACCTGATCCCACGAAAGAGAAGATATAAAAGGTAGTTAGTGGCATGCATGCAACAAACTAACCATTCTATCATTTTACAAGGGGCAAAAGATTAGCTCCGGCAGCTGCCCGAGCTGGGCACTCAGGTATTCACAATTCAGTGGGCATGTGGCATTTTAAAGGAGAAAGATATCAAGTGGGGAGAAGTCAAAATCATGGGGAGAAAATGAAATGACTTCTCCCCTAAATTATCACCAGGTGCCCAATGTTTTGTGGATATCCAAACGCAGTTTGGACAGCCGCCAGAGCTAATCTTTTGTGTTTTTTAAGACCGTAGTGGCATGCATGTACCATTGGTAGTTGTGGCAAATGTGCCTGGTGGAGCCTCCACCTTGGAGGTGTGTTCGCAATGGTGCAACTTAGATTTTTCAAGCTCGCAATTTTTTATGGGACAACTTCTATTTTTTATATATAAAAAAAAGAGGACAGTACTTTTTAAAGCAGTGAAAGGAACTAATGAAGTGCGGCCTTAGCTTTGAAAATGGATTTTCACAGAGAGCTTAGCATTAACTTTTTTTTTTTTTTTGGTTTAAGGTAACAACACCACAAGGCGAAGCTACAGGTAAGAGAAAGAACACCACACACACACTCAACCCAAATAAGCTTCACCCAAACACTCCTCAAAACGGGTACCAACCGTTTGAAGCGTGATGGAACTTATAAGGAGATGAGGGCTCGGTTACACAACCGGTATGGGACTAAAGACCATTTGATAGCTTAGCATTAACTTTGATCCTCTTTGAAACAACATTTTCATCCCATCTGTATAAGATATCAACATATAAATGACACAGTTATCAATTTAAAAGTCTTTAGCGAAGCAAGGACATATTATTGAGGATTCAGTAAACTATTGCTGCTGATTACTAACTTTAAAAAACAGGGAAGTATTTTCAAATGTTAAATAATATTGGAAGGGTATTGTTGAAACTTGAAAGCCCTATATAAAAATTTAATTTTTTTTTTTTTGGTAGGTGAAAATTTTAATTTAATAGCATACGATTTAACATAATTTTAACTACAGTAGCAGAAATTTTTTCTGCCACCTTCCTAATGTGGAGAGATTTCATTCTTTTTGTATTCTTTCATTTTTTTTATATATATATTTTCTTACTAGGTATTCCCCAAAATTCTTATCCTTGCTGATCTAAAATGTTGGGTAACGCATTGATGACAATGAGACCACTTATCCTAGCCTAACTCTTCATATTTATAAAATTTCCATGATTCCCCTCAAGTTTGACAAGTAGGATTTTATACCTCATATATCAAAAAATCGGAAGCTAAAGGTTAGAAAAGCCTAAAAAGATTTTGTCAGGTTAAAAAAGCCTAAAAAGATTTTGTCAGTAAATAACATCATGGAACTCTTATCAAATATATGGACAACGGAGGTTTATGTCGTGTGAAGAAAGATTACTAGCCCTTAAAGAACATAAAGAACGGAGTTGCGGAAATAGTGGTTACGTAGATTATAATTATGATGTTGACAATGGTACATGGTGGTTTCAGGATTGCGCTCTTCTTAAAGAGCTCAATCTAGGAAAAGTGAAGATGATGCATGAAAGTGAGTGTATAGTTGCAGATGTAAGATCCGATCATAACTCCATTTTGAGAACTCAAAGGGTTGATGCATGAAAGTGAGTGTATAGTTGCAGATGTAAGATCCGATCATAACTCCATTTTGAGAACTCAAAGGGTAGCTCAGTTAGCAAGGGACAATGCCTCAAGAAGCGGAGGTCTGAGTTCGATTTTTGTCATTTCCTTGAGGCCACCTGCTGAAAGTTTTATCGTTCTCATGGGCCTTGGGTTTACTGGTGTGGGGCCTTGCATGTGTCCAGGGTTTACCTGATCTACTCAAAGGGTGGGCTTGGGATTCATGGTTACAAAAAAATAAAAAAATAGAAAAAAGAAGAACTTCTTTTAGAGGTCCTAGCGGTAGCTAAAACGTAGGACCCAATTATAACTTCCATTATTGGAATTCTTAGCTAGAAAACTGATTCCGTACTATTAAAAAGGATTTTAGTATATAGGTAGCATCTAGTTTAGTTGGTAAAGTCTCTTGGCTTCGTCTTAGAGACTTAGGATCGAATCCCACCTACATCGGTGTTAGGGGAGTACTACCTCTCATTGTGTAGCCCATAGGTCCATGTGACCTCCAATGAACCAAAAAAAAAAAAAAAGGATTCTAGTATGATAATTCTTATAAAAATTGTATGAGTCCGTTTTGTGTGGACAAGTTAGCGCACATGTCTTAAGTGCCCGAGAGTGCACTATGTACACCAATGTGGGTGTATTGGTAAAACTACCCATTATACAACAAGACAAGTTGGAACTTCATAATTTGAAATTTGACTAAGATACCCTGTGTAGCAGGGGCGGATGCCCCAAAATTCTTTTTGATTGCTAAGTTCATTGGCCATCAGGTCTCTTTGTATCGGTTTTTAAGGAATATATTTTTTTCTAAAAGCTCACGGAGGGCTAGAGCTACTTGTACCCCGACTCCGTCCCACTCCTAGGCTTTACTCCTATTAATACTATAGGTAAAAATAATAATTAATATTTCAGGTGGGGTTCAACCCCCTGGCCCCATGTGACTATGCTTCTCTTTGTAGTGTTGGGGCATCTAAATCTGTGTCATTTTGCACACAATAAAGGGACTCTAATGATATTTGAGGAATGCTAGCCCTCTTCTCAGTTAACTCATACTCTCACTTTCTACCAACCACTTGTAGTGTTGGGGCATATAAGATCTATTATCATTTTGCATACAATAAAAGTACTTTAATTTCAATAGAGTGGACAAGTGGTTGGTGGATAGTGAGAGTAGAGATTGATTGAGAGTAGAGCTAGAACTCCTCATTTTATTTATATAAGGCCACTAAACAACGATTTTATTTTGTTCTAAGAAGCATCAAGATGGATGCTCTTGCTCTTTAATCATCTTTCCTTTTATCAAATCACTCACTTTTTGAAAACTGTTTGTACACATTTGAAATAGCTCGATTCTAGATTAAGGCAGAACCTAAAGAGGAATAATGATAAATCGCAAAAAAGAGAGCTGTCACCTATTTTAATTCTTAGGAAAATAAGATCTAAAAAAGGTTGGATAAGGTAGGTCTAGAAGTCAAAGACTAGGGTAGTGATTCATTTAAGTTAGGAGAATGAGTCAGGCACTTCTACTCCCATCAAAAGATGATTACTTACTCCCTAAGTCAGAATTGAATAAAGGGAAACCAGGCATAAAAGAAACTTTGATATATATGTTAAGCAAGAAATTGTATTAACAAAAGTAAATATGATGAAGTAAGCAAGATAGAAATAAAAAATGATTCTATCCTAGAGGAGCTGAACCCAAATAGAGTTGCCTACTATTAGTGGAATCAAACTATAGGTAGTTCCACGAGAGTTAAATTAATTACATGAGGTTTTTCTGTGTGGTTTCTACGTAAAAAAAATTAAAAAATTTTATGTGTCTCTTTGTGTGATTGTCTCTATAATATTGTCTTAAATTAAAATAGGATAAATAGATTCTAGGAAACCTATTCACCCCTCTAGGTCTTGTGAGATCATATTTAAGGCAAATTTCAACTTGACTATAATCTATAAGGCTTCCAAGGAATTATCAACTTGAAGAATTCCTTCTAGCTTTCCGATGTGGGAACTAGACTTAATTTGCAAATAGTAAAAACACAAGTGATAAGCTTGTCTCACTTAAGAGACCCAGCATCAAATCACATATAAACAAAATACACTATTTTATTTGATTTGATTAGGGATTATAATAAAATAATACAAATGCATTTTGAACCCGTCGCTAAAATTATATCACTAAAAGTAAAATTTGTTGTAGTGTATAAGAATTAAAACTAAGAAACAAAGTTTTAAAACATTTTAACAATCATTCAATAACGGAACCCTAATCAACTATATGGACAATGGAGTTTTTGTTTACTGAAGAAAGATTACTAGCCCTGGAAGAGCATAAACATCGGTATCTAGATGATGATTATGATTTTTACGATAGGAGATGGTGGTTTTAAAATTGAGCTCTTCTTAAAGACCCGCCTATGTAGAGAAAGTGAAGATGATGCATGAAAGTGAGTGGGCAGCTAGATAGAAGGGTAAGACCCTATTATAACTTCAATTAGTGGTGATCTTAGCGGTAGCTAGATAAGGTGTGGCCCGATGATAACTTCATTTGTTGGAATTATTGGCTAGAAAACTGATAACATACTGTTGTGATGAACAATTAAAACACAGTGAGGATAGTTAAAATTTAGATATCATTTACCATTTTTTAAAAGAAGTACCTATGTAAGATTATATTGTTGAACTTCAAGGATTAGTAAATCTTAACCACAAGTAATGTAGAAATTCTGATTTAATGATAAGCATAGATAGATTACAATGACCCATAAAGGGTTTAAATAAATAACTCAAAATTCTTAACTTAGAAAGGCAATATATTAAAGATAATGCTAATATACTAAAAATATTAATCCAAGATTATCTATGAGATCATGTGTATCTCATAGATATTACATCATTATTTTCCTAACATAATACCCCCGCCCCCTCAAACACATGAGACTCGAGATCTTCATGGGTTTGCCACAAGTCGAGTACTCATCACCATTGATCTTCATTGATAATTTGTTGACGAATAGTTAGAACATCCAACTGTGCTTGTGGTCTCACGCGATTTTAAAAAAAACTCTCATTAGAGAGATCTTCAAAGGTTTCACACTCAGCGAGCAGTGCCGGTACCACCCGCAGGAAAAGCGGAATCAAACAAAAAAAGGTGGGGGATCACCCACTCTGAGACAATGTAGAAATTTGATTTATTGATAAGCTTGAATTGTATTGCAATGACCATGGAGGGTTTAAATAAAGGGTGGTACTACCCGCACCCTAACATTTATATACACAAATTTTAATAACTTTCTAATGAAACACCAATAAAAATTTAAAAAGACAAAAGAGTCCTTCTGCTTCAGTATTCTTTCTTCTATAGCATTTTTTCTCTCTCCAAAGGCAAGCTCTTCTTCATACCAGGTTGGGCCGGAGTTTGTGGTGTGGCATGGCTCCGCTGCCCCGATTGCCCAAGTCGGCTTTAATATGAACATGAGCTAGTAAAACGGATGCAAGGTAGGCCAAGGACTTACAGACCCCATTACAACGTAAAGCACAAAACTAAGTTAGCACTCAGAAAACTAGAAAGACACAAGTGGAAAGCCAAAAAAAAAGCAAATAAACCTTTGAGTTGGTTCTGCAACCGATTGAGTTCAAACACCATAGGGTCTGAGGGAGCAAAAAATAACTCTTCCCTACCTAGTCATTTTTGTGTCCTTGAAATTACAGAAAACATAAATCCACCAACCAAAACTCGGATTTATAGGGGGATTTAAGAGATGGGTTTAGTAAGAAAGAGCCCATTCCTTCAAGAAATTGACCGCAAAGAGAGGGAGAGTGTTCCCTTGCTGTGAAGATAGTGGGAGTCATCACGTAGACGAACCCGGCATCACAAATCAAGGTCAAGTTCTGCGGACTGCGGAGTTTCTCGAAGAAGACACATTATCATTGTGACTCACCTAACCATTAGAGTTAGAAGCAAAGCTCCTAACCTCTTTCTCTTTGGTCAGATAGAAAGAGGAGTTGCAGGATTTTTGATCAGGAAGAGAGATTAAGAAGAAGACGGCTTTTTAAGTCTTTTAACCTCTTTTAGGTGTTTCACTTAGACATTTTTCTAATATTGGTGTACGCCTAGCACCACCCTAAATAAATAACCCAAAACTCTTAACTTTGAAAGACAATATTAAAGATAATCCTAATATGTTGGGAATGTAAACAACCTTCAACAGATTGCCTGGAGGGTGGTAGTGAGTATTTTCGGCCTTACAATTTTAACCCTAAATATATAGCAGTGTGCGTATTTTTTAAGTTAACATTTGTGAGAAGTAGCCGTCATTATGTGTAAGAACTCTGTGTACTCTGTATCTTCTATATAGTGAATTGGTGTAGCTCCCGAGGACATAGGCACGTTGCCGAACCTCGTATATCTTTGTGTATTCTCTGTAATTTTTATATTTGTTGTATGATTTCTGTCATTCATAGTTTCCAAGATCCGAAGGGTTTAGGGATTAAACGCGTGGTCGAAATCCCAACATAATATACTAATGATACTAATCCAAGAGTATCTATGAGATCCTCTCATAGATATTACATCATTATTTCTCTTACATAATATTACCCTAATAATTAATAGGAGTTAAAAGGGACACGTGTTGGTCTGTGGGTTCGATTGAACCCTCCACGAGCTCAACCGCAATTGGCTGTGATCTGCTCTCCCTATGTAATAAAGGATTGAGCAATGATAGGCGTACCTGGGATCTCCATTTGCAAACCAAAGGTTAGTCCTCATTCATCCATGCCCCCTCTTAAATACTCACCACACAGTTGGTATTATTGTACAGTTTTTCCTCTACAGTTTATGAGACTTATTTACTAAAAAGTGAGAATTATTTACTAAAAAGTGAGATTGAGAACAACGGGGGGCACTATACAAATAATACTAAAAAGTAGTGGGGGGGGGGGGGGGGGGGGGGGGGGGGGGTTGGACTATATTAAAAAATATATATTAAAAATTTGGGGCCCCCACTATATAGTACCACCTAAGGAAAGGATTTCAAAAACTTTGGGGGCGCCCCTGGCTCCGCCCCTATGTGTGTCATCTTGCACGCATTGGGGAAGTGATGCTTGCCCCCATTGGTTGTGTGTGCATAGCAGCATACGTTTAATCCGGCATATATCCAGTCCCATTTGGGTGTGTGTGGTTGAATTCTCCACCATTTCTAACTTATAATTGATGTAACCCATCTAACAAAGAGGGTACAAGACAAAAATAAATAAACAAATGGGACTCCAATTGTATTAATGTAAGGCCACTAAATAAATCTGAAAGGTTAAAGTTATTAATTTAAAAAAAAAAAAATTGCAAATAAGGTAAATGACATCATGAAATCCTATTCAACCATGTGAACATTAGAGGTTTATGTCATGTGAAGAAAGATTACTAAACCTGGAAGAGCATAAGCAGCAGTAGTTAGATAATAATTATGACATTGACAATGTTAGATGGTGGTTTCAGGATTGAGCTCTTGTTAAAGAGCCACCCATGCAGGGAAAATGGAGATGATGCATGAAGGTGAGTGGGTAGATCTAGAGAGGTACCCGATCATAACTTCATTAAGTGAAGGTCTCAGCTGTAGATAGAAATGTATGGCCCCGATCATAACTTCATTTGTTTGAATTCTTGGCTATATCGAAAATAGATGTCATGTTGAGAACAATAACAACACTGTGAAGATGGTTAGTGCGACAGCCGCACCCGACCAGGCTCTACAATGTGAGAGAGAGGCAAAAACAAATTTGATGTACAAAGAGAGAATATTGTTACGTTTTCTTAGGAAGAAGCCTTTTTTTTTTTTTAAGTGCATGGTATAAAATAATAGAGTTCAAAGGTAATGAATAAGGGAAAGGCAGGTTGCAACCCTTTGAAAAGTTTTGATGAATTGAGAAAATAAAAAGGGTTATAAACGATTTGGACCAACACATCTCTACACTCTCTCCATTTATCTACTTCTAATTACTTCAAATTCCTCTAATGCGATCACTGTAATCTACCAAATGGGTTATATCTGCATTTCTCTTTAATATGTATTGTAATGGGTTTTAGATTCTAAAATAACCTCTAAATTACAATTTAGGGCAATGATAGCTACAAAAAGAGAGTGAGTCTTCAAAGAGAGTGTTGCTAGCATTATCCTACAATTTAAGGGTCGTTGAAGTGGAGCCTTGAAACATACCTGTGAAAGTAATTTCCATGGTTGAACTGAAATTCGTGGTGCATTTTATTTTGTACTTTGCTGGTAAATCTGGCTCATCGTGAAAAGGAAATTCAATGACAGTAAGAACTCCAATGATCAAGGTAAAAGCAAGAGCATTGTTAGGGCACCTATGGAAGATGATTATACTGGTCCTCTCGTACGCCACAGTGCCACAATGGTAGATTGCTCATTAAATGTGATCAAATGATCATCGAGCAAGTATCAGTCCAATGGAGGTTAGAGGGCGCCATTAGATCTTTCAAATCTTGATAGCAATTGTTGTTTCGGACTCATTTTCTAGAGAGTGTTTAGACTTTACACCCTTCATTGTTATAGTGTGTTTATTATCGAAAGTGTAACCTAGTATTGGTGTTCATAAATAAAATAAAGGAGTGAAAAGGTGATAATTTTTTGTTTACCCATGAGACTATAAGAGAATATCTTATTGTAATAAAGTGAATGCGATATATTATATTATTATCAATGTATCTCTTCACGGTCAGATAGTATCAATTAAGTTTGAATTTTAGATTTGATTAGATATGACTAGATTAGGATTATCTTTGAGAGATCTTTCTATATTAGGAGTCTTGAAATATTATTTAAACCTTCTTAGGGTTCTTGTAAATCATTCAAGATTATTTTCAATAAATCAAATTTTCTTTATAGACCAGGACATGTTCTACAGGAGACCGCTTGGTACACGGCTAATTAGAAGAACTACCCAATAACTGTACACATCTGATTTTGTAGTAAGCTTAACGACATTAGAGATAGAAAGAGAAAAATTGATTAGAATATTAAGTATATAAATAATTAATAACTAGTCATATGTCAGTCCAATTGTTTTATTTGTTTTCAGTGCAGGTAAATGCTTAATAATGTATGTCCACATGGGTGCATGCAAATGGGGACATGAACAAAAAGATAGGTGCATGACAGATGAAAGATCACTTACTCTGGTGACATATACCCATTTGTTCCTATCACGCTTGCCAAGAATTGACCATTGATCTTTGGCTGAATTATATTCTAACAGAATGTTGCTGCATTTGACATCCCCATGGATAACAAACGAAATTGTATGCTCGTGGTGGAACTCTAGAGCTCTGGCACAGTCATGGGCAATTCGCAATCGGGTATCCCAATCCAATTGTTGATGCCGTTTGTGGGAGGAGTGCAGGTAGTCTTAGAGCATGAATTCCAAATTGAGGAGACGATGGTGTTGGTTAGCACAGTACCCAAGAAGCTCTATCATCAAGTAGGGCGAATGCAACTGGCGCAGTATATCCGCCTGCTTTGATGGTCACTTTGAAAAAATAGTTACTTAAACACACATGCACAAAAAAAGGATAAAGCTTCTAAGACCCCCTTAGGGCCGAGACCATGCTCCAAGAGCATGGGATTTCAGGTGGGACCTACCATGTGAAATGGGCCCCACCTGAAATCCCATGTTCTTAGAGCATGGTCTCGGTGGTCTCGGCCCTAATGGGGTCTCAGTAGCAAAGTCCCAAAAAAAGACAATTGCACCAGTATATCTAATACTAAAATCCCATTTTTCTTTCACTCCCATGAAATTGGAAGCACTTTCAATATTTCTAATATTCAACGACTGCATTGCTTACATGAGAACTTAAGAGGTTTATGTTTAGGTTGGTCGGGTTTAACACATTGTATATGACTGGGGTGTGGATGACCGGGATTGTAGATGACAGGATGAAGCTTGAAGACAACTAGACAAGGACATTATAATCATTTGCTTACTTTTAGTGCATAATTAGAAGTTAATAGCGTTTTATTTTAATTTTGGTGTTTAAGCATCAAATGATGTGCACGTAGCAGTAGCACTATCTTTTTTATTTCTTATTTTACAAAGATGGAAATCAGATACCAATCTAGAGGATAAAACTTTTGAGACCATTGTGAGCGCGGAAATTTCACTCACGGGATTCAGAGTCATCACCTATTCATTCAGAAGAAATAAGTTCCCGGGAAAGTTGGATAAGGTCTTGATCTGCAAATTAAGATCAAGATAAGAAGTTCGATTAAGTCCGGGGAATGTGTTAGGCACCTCGAAGCTTCCATTTTTCAATGGTTCCCTACTCCCTAAGATTAAGTCAATTAATGTCAATATTTTGCTAAAATATTTAAGTGTTTAAAGTGATACTAATCTAAGAAAGAAAAACTAACTAGGGTCGAACCCGGGTTGGGTTGCCTACGTGAGACCGAGCGTAGTTCTGGTACTTGAGCTCGTGCTAAGGCTAGGGGTGTGTGTGTGCGCACCAAGGGTGGCTAACAAGCTAGTCTGGTAGACTAGGGTTTCGTTGACCGAGAGTGGTCAAGTACAAGGTATGAGCCCGGTAGGCTTAGGGGTAGTCCGGTAGATTAGGGTTTGGGCCCGGTAGGCCCAAAAGAGAAGCCTGGTAGGCTCAGGCATAGTTTGACCAAAGTTAGGGGTGCTAACCGGGGGTTAGGTTAAATTAACCATGGTTAGGTTTGCTAACTATGGTAAAAATGTCCAAAATTGAAATTATGGGTGTTTGCATTTTTTTGCCTTTTTGGGATTTTTCCAGAATTTATAGGGTTAAGGGGGTGCTTAACTGTGGTTAAACGCTAACCAAAGGTAGATTTAACCATGGTTAGGGGTCTATGTAGGTCAAAAATGGGTCAAGAGGGTATGACAGGGCCTAGAATGGCCTTCTACCAGGCCTGAGCCTTGTACAAAACCCATTAAAAATGAAAATGAAAAATGGAGGTAATCGGATTACCTCCATTCTGTCATATTTTTAACCAGACTTTGTATGGAGTTAACTATGATTAGGAGTTGAACCCAGAGGTTCTGAACCCAAGATTAGAAAGCCTGGACTTCAAAGAGTCCAATGGGCCTGGTGTGGGCCCAAGATCATCTCAGGTGTGGGCTCTGTAGGGGCCTGAAGTCACTGCAAAATTAACTGTATTGTCGGTAAAGACATTACCGACAGCCTGCTGACCTTAGGTTTAGGGTCATGCTAACCATGGTTAGGCTTTGAGTTAGGGTCTGAAATTTTTCATGGAGGTAGCTGAAGTCCACGGGGTCTAATGGGCCTAGTTTGGGCCCAAGAGCATGCATGGTGTGCGCCCAAAGTCATTGAAGTAGAAAGCCTGTCTTGGTGGTAAATGATTTACCGCCAGTCTGAGAACTCTAGTTTGAAGGCTAAATAACCATGGTTAAACTCAAGGTTAGGGGCTGAGATTTTGCAGGGAGTTAGCTAAGGCCTAGAGGTACCTAACCATGGCCCTAAAACTAACCAGGGCCCAACCTAACCCGAGTTAAGAGGTGAGTTACAGTGAAGGTTAATAATGATAGTAAATATATTACCGCCACTATGTTGGTTGCCCAGAAAATGCATTTTCCCACCAGGGGATTGAATTAGTACGAATCAAGGGGGTTCCTCATGGTCTGAGGACCCCCCCAGACTTCAAGAGGGCTAGCCATGCACGGCTGACCCGAGCTATATGCCTTAAGGGATCCCCCCACACCTATGAGGAAGGTGGGGGGTCCTATCCTTGGTTGCTACTGCTATGAGAGTGAAAAAAATGAAAAACATGGATTCCTGGAATATAACCAGGGGTCCTTACAAGGCTTTATACAAGAAAGGGAAGAGGGTAGGGGTTTCCTACCCAGACAGATTCTCCACGTTAGTGAGCTACTGCAGCTGGCAGTGGTGGCTGAGCTCGGTTGGAACAAAACTATGGGAGTCCTTAGGGGTCTGAAGGTTGCCTGGAGTGCTGGTGGAGATTATAGGCTTCGAAGTTGGGGCTAGCCAAGGTGTAACCGTAACCGGGGAGGCTGCTAAGGGTTGGCGATGGTGCAAGACAATGCACAGAGGCCATGTAGGAATTAAGGTAGGGTAAGGGCTGCTAAAGGGGACCTGGGACTTCGACTGATATGGGTGTAGGACACTGGAGTAGGGTTTAGGTGGGCTGATGGAGTTTGGGCAGAGGTTTGCGGCAAGGAAAGGGTCTGGTTTGATTTCAGCAAGGGTTGGAAGTGAAAAAGGGGAGTCCTAAACCCATGGGGGTGGCTGAGGCTTTATAGAGGAGCAGGGAGGAGCTCAGGGGCCTTCTGGGCATTAAGGTACACGTGGGGAACCAAGCAGGTCGGAGGCCAGGTGGAGCAGGGAGAGTCCGTACTCGTCTGCAACATTTATTAGGGTGGCGATAATTGAATTACCGCCACCCTCAAAACTGTGAAGTTTGAGAGTGTCGGTAATGGGTCGGTAATCCCATTACCGACACCCTGAAGGTTTTACTAATTTGGGCCATGCCCTCGCACACTTGGGCCGAAAGCAAGATAGGCTTTTTCTATTTAGGGTATTTGGCGCCTGATTTTTGAATTTTGAAGGTGGGCCCCACTGAAGTGGATCCTTTAGAGTTTATGGGCCCAAGTTTGGGCCCACCAAAGGCCTTGGCTCACGGCTCTTGGGGTTTTGGCTTGGTTAATGGGCCTTGAGCCCGTGGGACTCATACCTAGGTTTGGTTAGGCTTTAGGCTAGGGCTAAGTCTAGGGCTTACCTAGGGTTAGACTTAAGGTTTAGCTAGGGTTAGCGTAGGGTTTAGGCTTAAGGTTTAGCTAAGGTTAGCCTAGGGTTTGTTCTAGGGCTTAGGGATTTTAAACTGAAAGTGGGCCTTGAGCCCGAATGGTTTGGGTTCTAGGATTTGCGTAGGGTTTAGGGTATACCTAGGGTTCATCTAGGGTGTGGCCTGTGGTTCACCTAAGGTTAAGTCTAGGGCTTAGTTAGGGGTTTGCCTATGGTTCGGGGTTTGACTAGGGACTTAGCTGGGGATGACCATGGTTAAGGATGGTTAACCATGGTTAAGTAGAGTGTAAAAATTGGATGCTTACAACCATATGGTCTTGACCCTAACGGAGACGGCCCTATTTGTGGGGCGTCTAACTTAACACTCACCGGCCAACTATTGATCTCATAAAAACTTATTCAAGTCATTTTAACTAAATCAATTAAAATAACCGGAATCCGGTTATTTTGAATGAACTATATAAATTAATTGATTCATATTATTTTAACTGAATAATTATAATAACGTGAATCACGTTATTTACGGGTGAACCATACAAATTAACTGATTCAGTTAAAATAATGTGAATAACGTTATTTTCGGGTGAACCATACAAATTAATTGATTCAGTTAAAATAACGTGAATCATGTTATTTTATTTGAAAAAAACAAAAAAGCTTTCACGAGACGAGTAGGTAGCTGGTAGTCAAAATTTTTTGGTCGTCCTAGAATGTCGGCAAAACGCGGACAATCTCGGTTAGGACCAAAACCGTATGGTCTCCATAGGTGCGTTCTATAATAGAAACTCAAAAAGATAAAGGTTTCTATATGACCACTGTGAGCACGGGTTTCGGAACCCTGAAATTAGTCTCACGGGATGTTTAGAGTCGCCATTAATTGATTCAGAATTGATAAGTCCCCGAAAAAGTTGGATAAGGTCTTGGTCTGCAAATTGAGATCAGGGTAAGAGGTTCGGTTAAGTCCAGGGAAGGTGTTAGGCACCCAAGACTTCTATTTTTCAATGGTTCCCTACTCCCCAAGATTAAACCAATTAATGTCAAGTTCTTGACAAAATGCCTAAATGTTTAAAGTGATACTAATTTAAGAAAGAAAAGTTAACTAGGGCCGAAACCGGGTTGAGTTGCCTACGTACTCACAAGGTGAGATCAGACCAAGCGTAGTTCTGGCACTTGAGCCCGTGCCAAGGCTAGGGGTGCGTGTGTGTGCACCAAGGGTGGCTAGCAAGCTAGTTCGGTAGACTAGAGTTAAGTTGACCACGGTTGGTTAAGTGTAAGGTATGAGCCCGGAAGGCTAAAGATTAGTCTGGAAGACTGAGGTTTGGGCCCGGTAGACCCAAAAGAGAGTTTGACTAAGGTTAAGATTGCTAATCGGGGTTAGGTTAAACTAACCATGATTAGGATTACTAACCACAGTTGGAATGGTAAAGTCAAGCCCGACAGGCTGGGGTTAAGGCCCGGTAGGCAAAATCGGATTTAACCAAGGTTAGGGTTTGCTAACCGGGTTAAATAAGAGTTAACCATGGTTAGGACTGCTAACCATGGTAAAAAGGTCCAGAAACTGATTTCTTGGTATTTTTATATTTTTCTGGTTTTTGTAGGATTTTTCCAGATTTTTTATTGGCTAAGGATTGCTTAACCATGGTTAAAAATTAACCAAACATAGGGTTTAACCATGGTTAAGTAGTTTAACCAAGGTAAAAAAATTCATAGAGGATATTTCTGGAATCCAAATAATATTTTTAATTTTTCAATGATTTTTCCAGAATATGTGGGATTAAGTGGTGCTTAACCATGATTAAAAGTTAACCAAAAGTAATTTTGACCATGATTAAGGGTCAAGTTTAGCAAAAAGTTGACCCAGGAAACATGGCAGGGCCTAGAATGACCTCCTACCTGGCTTGAGCCCTGTACAAAACCCAAAAAGTTAAAAATTAAAAATGGAGGTAATCAGATTACCTCTATTCAGTCTGATTTTTAACCTAAGTTTGCAAGAGTTTAACTGAGGTTAGGGGATGAATCAGAGAAAAGTAAACGCACAGGGGGATAACCTGGAGTCCCAGGAATCCAATTGGCCTGGTGGGGGCCTAAGAAAAGCTCAGGTGTGGGCCCCACAAGGGTCCAAAGTTAGTAAAAGAGTGCCACTGTACTGTTGGTAATCACATTACCGACAGACTGCTAACTGAGGTTTAAGGCCAAGTTAACCCTGGTTAAACTTGGATCCAGGGTAAGAAATTTTGCAGAGGAACAGCTGAGGGTCCAGGCTAGGCACTGGGCCTAGAGTGGCCCCTAGGGCATGTGGGGTGTGGTCCCCACAAAGGCCCAAAGTCATTCTTGAAAAAAAAAAAAACCAGTATTGTCGGTAAATGATTTACTGCCAACCTGCCACACTCGGTTTCCAGGTCTGGTGGTAAATAGTTTACCACTAGTAAGCTAACTTGGGTTTGAAGGCAAGCTAACTAGGGTTAAGCTCGTGGTTAAGGGCTGAAACTTTGAGGGGAATTAGCCTAGGGTCAGAACAACCTAACCATGGTCCTGGATTGGACCAGGACCTGACTTAACTAGGGTTACAGGCTGAGTTACAGAGAAGGTCAAGAATGGCGGTAGTTGGACTATTGTCATTCACAACAGATTTTTACAACAGGTTTTCCCTGCTACTGGGGATGCACCAATAGATACCAGGGGCTTTCTCATTTTATGAGGGACCCCCAGAAGCTGGAGAGGGTTATGCCAGACACGCTGGGTGTTACACCCAAGCTAACCACCTCAAGAGAGTTCCTCAGGCCTACGGTTGAGGCAAGGGGACCCCTATCCCAGGCTGTAAACCTCAAAGCAAAGAAATAAAAAGAACTAAGAACCCCCTGGAGTAGGACCAGGTGATCTTAGAATGAATTTGTAAAAGAACAAATGAGATGAGAGGTTCTACCCTCTGCGCCTGGGTGGTGCTACTGCCGTAGTCACAGTGGAGGTCGCAGGCTTAGGTGAGGCCTGAGAGATCTCCTAGGGGTCCTATAGTGGTCTTAGGTGGTGGAAAAGGGCCTGGAAGTGGATTGGTTAGGTCTGTCTGAAGTGAGGTAGAGCTTCACTGCCTAAAAACTGCGATCGATTTGCACTGGGGAGGTGGTGGCTTTATAGAAGCGAAGGGGAAGGCCTTAGGGGTGATATGGGTATTGAGGTAATCAGATTACCTCCATTCAGTCTGATTTTTAACCCAGGTTTGCAGGGGTTTAATTGAGGTTAGGGGATGAACTAGAGAAAAGTAAATGCACTAGGGGATAACCTGGAGTCCCAAGAATCCAATGGGTCTGGTGGGGGCCTAAGAAAAGCTCAGGTGCGGGCCCCACAGGGTCCAAAGTTAGTAAAAGAGTGTCATTGTACTGTCGGTAATCACACTACCGACAGACTGCTAACTGAGTTTTAAGGCCAAGTTAACCCTGGTTAAACTTGGATCCAGGGTCTGAAATTTTGCAAGGGGACAGCTGAGGGTCAGGGCTAGGCACTAGGCCTGGAGTGTCCTCTAGGGCATATGTGGTGTGGACCCCACAAAGGCCTAAAGTCACTCTTTTAAAAAAAACCAGTATTGTCAGTAAATGATTTACTGCCAACCTCCCACACTCGGTTTCCAGGTCTAGCGGTAAACAGTTTATCGCCAGTAAGCTAACTTGGGTTTGAAGGCAAGCTAACTAGGGTTAAGCTCGAAAAAAAGTTTAAAATATCTTTATTAAAGTTGATTTAAGGTTGATAGAACTTGGGGATTAAGTTTTCTAAAGATGACCTAATCCATGGCCACCGGCCCCATAGGAGGGGGTTCTTCTCCTCCTGATCCCAAATCCTCCTATGCTACTGCAGCAAGAGCCTCACTTCCCAAGTCGTATGTGTCAGCACCCTATTTTTACACCCCCTTAACCGTGGTTAATTAATTTAGCTATGGTCCAAACCCTAGATCAACCCTAGTTCCAAACCCTAGTTAAACCCTTAACCATAGGACTAAACCCTAGTTAAGACCCTAGTTAACCCTAAGCTTAACCCTAGGTAGTCCTAAACCCAAACCCTAGGTAGCCCTAGCCTAACCTTAGTAGGCCCTAGGTATACCCAAGGCCCAAGCCCATTTGACCAAACTTATACCTAGACAACTCAATCAAACCCAATTACCTAATTTTATTACCCAACCCAAGTAGTCAAACCCAAATACCCAATCACCCAATTGCCAAAGCCAAAGCCTATTTCCATAGCCCAAGCCCAAATGTCATAGTCAAAGTCCAATAATCACAACCCATGACCCATCTACTAATAACCCATGATCCATAAGACCTAATCCACATATCCATATCCACCTACCCTATATCCTACAACTCATACCCATATAACCCATAGTTCACTCAACCCACCAACTCTCTTACACCTCTCTTACATCAACCCATACCTATATAACTCATAGTTCACTCAACCCACCAACTCTCTTACACCTCTCTTACACCCTATATCCTACAACCCATACTCATATAACTCATAGTTCACTCAACCCACCAACTGTCTTACACTCTCTTACACTCCTTACAACACTCAATCTATCAACTCACCTTACAACACTTAAGTCTTTACCCACTAGCTCCTTTTATCCCCCATGTAAAAGACACAACTCAACCTCATAGTTTTCCTATAAATACCAATCCCTTAGCCTCTTAGATCGATCCCTCACCCCTAGAAGGTTCCCACCCTCTTGTGTTTCTCTTGAGTTTGAAGAAGGGAGAAGAAACTAAGGTTTAGAGTTTGGAAAGAATTCTAAGATTAAAAGCTTAGAGTTCTTCACTAACTCTCTTCCTTTGTGGATTCTAAAACCCTACCCCTTGAAGCATTGAAGGAGAATTCTTGGAGGAGTAGGCACTCCTTCTTTCATTTTCTCTTATTTTTTATTTTTTATTTATTTGGTTCTCTCTTCTTGATCTCTCATTTCTCAAGCATAGTTGGGTCTCTCTACATCAATCTAATGGTGTAGAGGGATCCCATATCAAAAACAAAGAGATGTTTCTTTTTTTCTTGTACATATTTTTTTTTTTTTATGTACCCACAAATGTGGATATGGGTAGGCTCATAGAGAGTGAAAGCTAAAGCTATACCTCTCTTTTTCATTTTGTTTTTTTTTGAGATTCTAGTCTTCTTTCTAGAATTTTTGTGAAAGCTCATCCCCTCCCTAACATTCTTTAGAGCAACATTACATCATTAATAATGGTGTAAATGAACCACCTTAAAAGGGAGAGGATAAGTTTTCATTTTCTTTCATTTCTTTATTTTTCCTTCATGTTCTATGTTGAATGGGTAGGTGATGGTTTAAGGACTTAAAATAAATAATCGTTTAAGGATTTAAAGAGGACATTCTTAAAAATGTCTCATACCAAAGACAATGATATTTGATCTATTATCAACACCAATTCAACAAAATAGGTGTTGGCAATAGACCATTTACATTCATAAGGCACATCCCTCTTTATGTCTTAAAATATAATCTTTTAGCCAAACTCTTAGATTAAATGTGACTTTAGCTAAGTTTTTCAAAACCCTACCTATATGAAAATCCAAAAAAACATGATAAAAGCTCAAAATACCAAAAACATAATAAAATCTCAAAATACCAAAAAACATTCAAATATAATCAAAATACCAAAAACATGCAAATATAACCAAAATACCAAAAACATTCAAATATCTCCAAAATCCCAAAAAAATATAAAAATACAAAAAACCAAAAAGAGACTTGTAGGATCTCTTTAGCTTTGGTTAGCTCACTTAACCATAGTTAAATCTTCTTTAACCACGGTTAGACTTACCCCTTGTGCACTTGACAACTAAACCATAGCCTTCTAGGCTAGACCCTTTGACCACCCTATGCACACACACACTACCCCCTAGCCTCGGCACGAGCTCATGTGCCAGAACTACGCTCGGTCTGATCTCGCCATGTGAGTACGTAGGCAACCCAACTCGGGTTCGACCCTAGCCATCTAGCTTTCTATTTTTCTTGGATTAGCACTCACTTAAAAACTTTAGACATTCTAATTAAAATTTGAGATTATAATTGGCTTAAGTTTAGGGAGTAGGTAACCGTTATAAAACGGGGGTCTTGGGGTGCCTAACACCTTCCTCAGGGCTTAATCGAACCACTTACCCTAACTCTGATTAGACCATTTGCCTTATCCAAACAAAAAAATACCCGGGACCTATCCCTAAGAATGAATAGGTGGCAACTCAAGTCAAAACATATAATTGTGAAAGTGGGTTGGAAAATCCCATGCTCACAGTATGCTGAAGCTTTTTTATCAACTGGATCCTTGATTCCTGAAGTTATTGATCTATACAAACCTTTGGCAACATATCAAGAGGAGCCTGTAATCTTCCTTACACCAGACGAATCTGCAAAGCTTACATCTCCTCACAAACTCTCATTAATTGCAAAGTGTTCTTATAGAAGACCTGCTTTCCCTTCTATTAGGGAATTTTCCAAGGAAACGTTTCATTTGAAGTTTGATTTCTCCATTGGAATATTAGATCCAAGGCATCTTCTCATCAGATTTAGTTCAGAGGAAGACTACCTCACTGTTAATCTTAAAGAATACTACTATATTAAAGGGCTTCTTCTCAGATTCATCAAGTGGACTCCAGCGTTTGGTTCTAGCGCTGAACCAATTGTGATTCCTGTTTGGATCTCCCTCCCTAACCTCCCAATCCACTTGTTTCAAGAGCAAATCTTAAGATCCATCGAATCGGTCGGCAGTTGGGAAAGTATTATGTGTTGATGGTCCTACTAAGCTCCTAACGCGACCAAACAAAGCCAGGATCTGCGTTGATCTGGATATTTCAAGAGTCAAACCACATAGAATCTGGCTGGGTATAGGATCAATAAGTAGATGGCAAAGGATTTTATATAAAAAATATGTTTCTTATTTCCCACATTGCTGTAAACAATGTGGGAAAACAACTTCTACGGGCTTCTGAAAATCATGATAAGCAAAATACTAATCCAAATTCGGTGGAGCTAGAAGCTGAAAAACAATTTTCAGCAGCTTTAGTAGGTGCCTTAGACCCAAAAGATAATGATATCACGGCTTCGTTGGGTAGGGATGTTGTTCTATCTGAGAATGGAGATATGAATCCTATTGAGGATCTTGCAGTGGCTTATGTCTCAAACACGTCTGATGTTTGTGAAAATACCCAAGTGAGGTCTGATGTCAGCGTTAGATCTAGTTCAGACCAAACTTTTCTGGCTGAACACCAAAGCTTGCTCAATGTCCTACTAATAACAAAACCTAGATGGGTATTCAAATAGAAGAAGTTTGCCCAACCTATGCAGATTATTCGAGACGAGGAATCCAGTCCGGCCAACGATTTAGAGAGTCTAATTTCTGAAGGTCGAGGGAAGGTTAAGCTTCCTAGTGGACTTGGTAATCAAGAGCAAGTTCGTGACGATATTCCTGTTGAAGAATTTGAAGAAGAATGCGATTTTCAACTAGTGACATCAAGGAAAAGTAAGAAAAAGAAAAAAGCATCAACAATTGATTCTTTTGAAAGAAGACCAAAGAGCGATGTTAGGAAACCAACTCGATTTAAGGAATAATTTTATTCATTGGTAATGTAAGAACTGTTCTTAATATGGTCCTATGTATTTTTGTTCTTGGGTTTTTTTGTAGGGGTAAGGTTTTATGTCCCCCATTACTTTTTCTTAATAAATAGGTAGGGGTCTGCGAAACCCCCCTCAATGGCGTAAAAAAAAAAACTAGGGTTAAGCTCGTGGTTAAGGGCTAAAACTTTGAGGGGAATTAGCCTAGGTTCAGAACAACCTAACCATGGCCCTGGATTGGACCAAGGCCCGGCTTAACTAGGGTTACAGGCTGAGTTACAGGGAAGGTCAAGAATGGCGGTAGTTGGACTACCGCCATTCACAGCAGATTTTTAAAAAAGGTTTTCCCTATTACTAGGGATGCACCAATAGATACCAGGGGCTTTCCCATTGTATGAGGGACCTCTAGAAGCTGGAGAGGGCTATGCCATACATGGGGGGTGTTGCACCTAAGCTAACCACCTCAAGGGAGTTCCCTAGGCCTACGGTTGAGGCAAGGGGACCCCTATCCCAGGCTATAAACCTCAAAGCAAAGAAATAAACAAGAACTAAGGACCCCCTAGAGTAGGATCAGGGGGTCTTACACTAAATTTGTAAAAGAACAAATGAGATGAGAGGTCCTACCCTCTACGCCCGGGTGGTGGTGCTGCCGCAGTCACAGTGGAGGTGGCAGGCTTAGGAGAGGCCTGAGAGATCTCTTGGGGGTCCTAGGGTGGTCTTAGGTGGCGGAAAAGGGCCTGGAAGTGGATGGGGTAGGTTTGTCTGAAGTGAGGCAGAGCTTTACTACCTAAAAACTGGGATCGATTTACACTGGGGAGGTGGTGGCTTTATAGAAGCGAAGGGGAAGGCCTCAAGGGTGATATGGGTATTAAGGAATGCGTGGGGAGCAAGCTGGTGAGGTGCCTAGGTGGCCAGGAGGGTCTGCGGGAGGCCTGTGTACGCGGTCTGCAAGTTTTCCCAGGGTAGCGGTAGTTGGATTACTGCCACTCTCCAAATAGTGCAATTTGGAGGTGTCGGTAATGCAATTACCGACATCCTGAGTGTTTTGCTAAAATGGGTCACGCCCTCGCACACTTGGGCTGAAAGGGGGATAGGCCACTTTCGGGACTTTGCCGCCTATTTTTTGAATCCTAAGATTGTGGGCCCCACCCTAGTGGACCCTTATGGGTTATGGGCCCAAGTTTGGGCCCACAGAGGCTTAGGCTTGCGATTTTGGGTTTTTGGACTTGCTTGATGGGCCTTGAGCTCGTGTGGCTTTGCCTTAGGTTTTGGCTAGGGCTAAGGGTAGGGCTTACCTAAGGTTAGACCTAGGGTTTAGCTAGGGTTTGGTTAGGGGTTTGCCTATGGTCCAGGGCTTGACTAGGGACTTGGCTGGGGGAAGACCATGGTTAATGGTGGTTAACCCTGGTTAAGCATGGTGTAAGCATTGGGTGCTTACAACCACAAAGCAAAAGAAGTCAACTTTCCATGCAGTTATCACTTACCACAACTACTCATTCCAAATCCTCGGCATTTGGTGAAAATCCAAGGGGAATAAGGGGGAATTAGACCGTCTCCAAATGCGCGTTCTAAAATAGATACACTAAAAGATAAGGTTTGGGTATGACCACAAAGCAAAAGAAGACAGCTTTCCATGCAGTTATCACTTACTTCAACTACTCATTCTAAATCTCCAACATTTGGTGAAAATCTGAAAGGGATTTAGACTGTAGTCTCCATTGGCGCATTCTAAGAGCATCTCCAACCCAAAACTCTATATCTCGCCTCTATTTCGGCATCTTCTCTATCTTTAGAGGAGATGGGTCCCACTTTTGGGTTTTTTGCTCCAACCGTGTTCAACTCTAAATCACTATTTTGTCTCTATAACACTATTCATTTAGTATTTTAAAAAATAATTTTCATATGTTTTCTTCCCTATTGTTCCTCTCGAACTCAATAATTCACCATTTTTGTCTTCAATACTAAATAATTGGCCCATAAAATTACCACTAATGATTAAAAATAAATAATTCATTGTACGAAATGAACATTTTAGATATAAGACTAGTTAAATTTGCATCTTTTAATTTAAAAAAAGTGGCAAAAATACATTAAAACAAAATTACTGGAATCACAAGCACTAGATTAAAAAAAAAAAAATTACAAGCATTTAGTAAGGTGGCAAGTCATTTCCCTCGTATCCACCTTGATACTGACTAAAGCTACTAAAATCATCATGACTAAAGGTAGCAGATGATCTACCTACTTGGGAATCACAAGCCCTTTTTTCTATAATTTCCAATTTCTTGTCTCAACAATATTCACGTTCGATTGGATCACTTATAGAATTAAGGTCTTTCTCCATAAATTCTCGCTCTTGTTTTTCACGTCGAAGTTGTAACTTGTTACATTTATTTTCAGCTTATAACATCATCACATTGTAACGTATAGTCGCATCATTGTCCATTTGAGCAAGTCGTTCATTTCTTTTTATTTCCCCTTTTTTGAAAGTCTCAAGGATTGCACGGTTTTTCTCGAACATACCAGCAATGAGCGCACTCTTGTCAACTGCTAGCCTCTTTCTCATTTTTTCATTTTTCCTTCCCATAGGCTAACCAGAAGAATCAGCACATACTTCGATTGGCGTTTGCTGATCTTCATCTGCATTCAAGTCAACAGTGGATGGCGTTCTCGGAGATCTAGATATAGGAGTCCTCGTTTGAGACCCTTCAAAGTACTCAAACTGTTGTCGTTGTTCAGGAATGGGATTAGCCCATTTCTCAGCATCCTTAAGAATGGGCCACAAATGATCAAATAAAAACCCTTTTTTCTCATCCGGATCTTGTGCAAATAGGACTTTGGCATTATTCAACTACAAATAGTACAAAAGAAGTCAATTTTTTTTTTAAAATCGAGTAAGTATATAATTGCATTTCTCATCACTAATTGAATAAATACTTACAATATCTAACTCAGAAGCACCACTTGGATTAAGATTTTCGACTAGACGAATGCATCCGCGGAATTTGTTGATGGCCTTCATAATCAAACCCATACGACATTGGAGAGATTTCGGTGTTCGAGGCACTTGGCCATAGTCAGGCTTATGACTTTCAAAATTTTCTGAAATATGCTCCCATAACTTATCTTTTTTTTTATTAGCCCCGACTATGGGATCTTGAGAAATCTCAAGCCATGTGTTACATAAGATCTTGTCTTCTTCAGTTGAGAATGATCGACCACGACTTTGCAACTTTCCAACGGAACTATGTCCAACTGATTGAGAGAAATTCATGCTTGATGACATTTCTATAAAAAAAGGTTGAATGAGAAGAAGATAGTATTGAATGAGAAAGAGTTGTGATTTTGGAGGAGAAGTATGTCACTATTTATAGAGTTTGTCATGGATTCAGTTGATTTATCCAATGGTTAGGATGTGTCCTACGAAAAGGGTTTCTTAAGCTTTACATCCAATGGTTAGGATGTGTTCTACAAAAAAGGGTCTTAAGCTTGTACTTGATGGACAAGACTTGTCTTACATCCATTGGATAGAGTGTAAGCACAAGTGGCATTATCCAATGGTGGAGATGTCTTCCACTTTACATCCAATGGCTAGGATGTGTTCTACGAAAAGGGTTTCTTATACTTGTACCTGATGGACAAGACTTGTCTTACATCCATTGGATAGAGTGTAAGCACAAGTGGCATTATCCAATGGTGGAGATGTCTTCCACTTTACATCCAATGGTTATGATGTGTTCTACGAAAAGGGTTTATCATCATCACTTTCACTCTTATAAAAGTCAACACACCATCAACTCTACTTCACCATCTTACTCTCACCCAAATTTGTTGAAACTCTCTCACACTTATCTTCAGCAATGAGTTCTACCGCAGGTCCATCTCATCTACCATCTTCAGATTTTGAAGATGAACATATTTCTCTACCACCTTCTCCTAATTATATAATAGAAATGACAGAGTGGGAGGAGGACCAATCATTGTTAATTCATCTATATACCTCCAACAACGCCTTCATAACTCAATCTCTCGAAGAGGACGACGAACCGAAACGTAGAGGCTCAGTTCCTGGACATATAGTACTCAACTGTGGGAGGGAAGAAGGTCATATTCGATTATGGAATGACTATTTTTCCAAAAATCCCACTTTTGGAGAAAGTTTATTTTGAAGACGATTTCGAATGCGTCGAAGTCTATTCCTCCGTATTGTCAACGCAGTCAAAGATCATGACAATTATTTCATGCAAAAAAAAGATGGTCTTGGTAGACTTGGATTGTCTACTTTGCAAAAAGTAACCGCAGTGTTTCGAATATTGGCGTACGGAGCATCGGCAGATTCCACCGATGAATACGTAAGAATTGGTGAATCCACTGCAATTTTATGTATGAAGAAGTTTTGCAGAACAATTGTAGAGGTATTTTGAGACGAATACCTAAGAACACCTAACGCTAATGATGTTGCAAGGCTTCTAAAAAAGGGTGAAGAACGTGGCTTCCCAGGAATGTTGGGGAGTCTTGATTGTATGCATTAGGCTTGGAAAAATTGTCCAACGGCTTGGATAGGACAATACTCAAGATGTCATGGATCCCCAACTATCATTCTCGAGGCAGTGGCATCTTATGATCACCTTTGGATTTGGCACGCATACTTTGGCTTGCCAGGCTCCAATAATGACATTAATGTCTTCCAGTCATCCAACCTATTCGCGAACCTTACTCAAGGTATAGCTCCTCCTGCTCATTATACGATCCAAGGCACAGAGTATAATGTTGGTTATTATTTGGCCGATGGTATATACCCTAAGTGGTCAACTCTTGTACAAACCATCTCCCAACCCCAAGGTCGTAAAAAGCAGTATTTTGCAATGATGCAAGAAACATATCGGAAAGACGTGGAACGGGCATTTGGGGTACTTCAATCACGATTTGCTATTGTCAAAGGACCAACACGTTTTTGGGATAAACATGTGCTACATGATATTATGTCTGCATGCATTAGAATGCACAACATGATCGTCGAGGATGAATGTAATGATTATGAGAATGTTGTCGATTCTAATCCAACACCCATCCCAAATGTCGATATGGTGGATGGTGAAACAGAACGATTCCAACAGTTCCTTGCTCGACATCGGCAAATTAAAAATAAGGAGGCTCACTATGCACTTCAAAACTCATTGATTGAACATTTGTGGGAAAGACATGGTGATGCTCCATGTGAACCAGATCTTTAAAATTATATTAGTGGATGATCGGCCTAAAATTTTATTCTCTATGTAATCTCTGGATTGTCGTTCACGTTGAAGATTTAGTTTGTTATGATAATTACCAATAATAGAGATGAGTTGATTTATTAGAGTTTTTATTTGTTAAAGTTTGTTATTAGAGTTTTTTTAATATCAAAAATAGTTTCTTAATTTAAAAAAAAGAATTAATATTTTTATTAAAAAAACCAAGGATTGGTGGATGAATCTTAACTACGGTCGCCACGTGTCCCTTTTGACACCCCTTAACCGTTAAGATTCACTTACCCATCCTTGGTTTTTTTTTAAAATATTAATTCATTTTTTAAAATTAAAAAACTGTTTTTTGAGTTTTTTAATATTAAAAAAAAAATTAATTTAAAAAAATAATTAATATTTAAAACAAACCAAGGATGGGTGGATGAATCTTAACGACGGTTAAGGGGGTGTCAAAAGGACACAATCGGCATTTTAACAAAGATTGAAAGACAAAAAGAGGACACAAGTGGTATTGTAAGAATGTGAACAGTGTTATAGAGGCCATCTCTATCTTCCCTCCCGGCCTCTATATTTAAAGACCCACTGTAGCGTTTTAGAGGCCAGCCTCTAAAGATAGAGGCCGGTTGGAGTTGGATTTTTCAAAAGGGTCTCTATATTTAGAGTTATAGAGCCCGGTTGGAGATGCTCTAAAATAGATACTCTAAAAGATAAGTTTGGGTACAACCAACCAGCAAAAGAAGACAGCTTCGGCATTTGGTGAAAATCTCTGGGGGAATTAGACCGTCTCCATAGGCACGTTCTAAAAGAGTTAGGATGGGCAACAACGCATCAACCTTTGTGTCTTGCAAAAGATGGGGCCCATTTATTTTGATTCCTAGTTTACCCCTGTTGAACGTGGGGCCCTCCTTTGTAAGACACAAAGGGGCAACATTGTTGCCCATCCTTTCACTTACTTCAACTACTCATTCCAAATGCCCAGGATTTGGTGAAAATGTGAAGGAAATTAGACTGTACGGTCTCCATGGCACATTCTAAAATGGATACTCTAAAAGATATGTGGTACAACCACAAAGTAAAAGAAGGCAGCTTTCCATGTAGTTATCACTTACCACAATCACTCGTTCCAAAATCATCAGCATTTTGGGAAAATCTGAAGTGGAATTAGATCATCTCCATAGGCCCGTTCTAAAATAGATACTCTAAAAGATAAGATTTGAGTATGACCACAAAGCAAAAGAAGACAGCTTTCCATGCAGTTATCACTCACTTCAACTATTCATTTTATTTACCAAAAAAAAAAACCATTCATTCCAATTCCTCAGCATTTTGGTGAAAATCTGAAAAGGAGTTAAACCATACGGTCTCTATAGGCAGATTCTAAAATAGATACTCGAAAAGATAAGTTTGGATACAACCACAAAACAAAAGAAGACAACTTTCCATGCAGTTATCACTTACCACAACCACTCATTCCAAAATCCTCAACATTTGGTGAAAATCTGAAAGAGAATTAAATCGTCTCCATAAGCGCGTTCTAAAATAGATACTCTAAAAAAATAAGGTTTGAGTACCACAAAGCAAAAGAAGACAACTTTCTATGCAGTTATCACTTACCACAACCACTAATTCAAAATTTTCAGCTTTTGGTGAAATTTGAAGGGGAATTAGACCATCTCCATAGGCGCGTTCTAAAATAGATACTCTAAAAGATAAGTTTTGGGTACAACCACAATCACAAGAAGACAATTTTCAATGCAGTTATCACTTACTTCAACTACTTATTCCAAATTCCTAGCATTTGGTGAAAATCTAAAAGGGAATTAGACTATATGGTCTCTATTGGAGCATTCTAAAATAGATACTCTAAAAGATAAGTTTGGGTATAACTACAAAGCAAAAGAAGACAGGTTTTCATGGAGTTATCACTTACCACAACTACTCGTTCCAAATGCTCGGCATTTGGTGATTATCTGGAGGAAATTATTGGTAGGGAAGCGTGTCATGCCATGACTAACAAGCTGTTTAGCATATAACGAAAATCAAGCAAAACGATTATGACCATAGAAAAGTTACAAGAAGTCTTCCCAACCATCTCGAACATTTTGAGAGTCGCCTGTAACAGATGTTGACGATCCTGTTTAAGAACAGTTTTAGTCGAGGCTTGAGTCTTCTTTAATAGGAAATAGTTAATGTACCCATGAAATCCATTTAGAAAACTAAGGCTGAACCTCATTGGTCCAACACCCTCCTCTTAAATACTCACCACAGTACGCCTATCACTACTCTTCTTTAATATACTCAAAAATATGAAAGTTGCAATCATAATATACTTATCTGAATATTTAGGAGAAAATACATTTACACCCCCTGAGGTTTGACAAAAACACACATAGCCCCCTCAAGTTTCAGAAATTACATTAGGTATCCCTACTTTTCAAAATATTGACATTTACACCCCTTCTATCAGTTGATTAACAATCAACTTATGGAATGATGATGTCATAGGATAAAATGGTATGAACTGTCAAAAATACACTCTCTAAAGTTGTCATTTTTCATTTTTCTCATATACGAAATTGTCTCTTTATTTTTAAGTGAAATCAAATCCTCTAGGGTGACCACGTGTCCTTCTTGACACCCCTTGAGGTGGCCACGTGTCCTTGACACTCCTTGAGGTAGCCACGTGACCTTTTTGACACCCCTTGAGATGGCCACGTGTCCTTCTTGACACCCCTTGAGGTAGCCATGTGTTCTTTTTGACACCCCTTAAATGGGGTTAGATTCACCCACCCCTATGGTTCACCCACCCGTCCTTGGTTTTTTTTTTCTAAATATTAATTCTTTTTTTAAAATTTAATAATTGTTTTTAAGAATTTTTTAATATTAATATTTAGAAGAAAAAAAAACCAAGGATGGGCAGGTGAACCCTAGGAGTGGGTGAATCTAACCCCATTTAAGGGGTGTCAAAAAGGACACGTGGCTACCTCACGGTGTCTAGAAGGACATGTGGCTACCTCAAGGGTTCAGCCCCCAATCCTTGGTTTTTTTAAATATTAATTCTTTTTTAAAATATTTTAATATTAAAAAAGCCTTAAAAACAGTTTTAAAATTTTTAAAAAAGAATTAATATTTTAAAAAAAAGAATTAATATTTAAGAATAATAATTAATATAAAAAAAACAAAGTTAGTGAACCCTAAGGGTGGGTGAATCTTAACCACAGTTAAGGGGTGTCAAAAGGGACACATGGCTACTTCAAGGGGTGTCAAAAAGGACACGTGGCCACCCCTAGGGTTCACCGCCCATCCTTGGTTTTTTTTTATCCTAAATATTAATTATTTTTTAAAGTATTTTAAAATTTAAAAAGTCTAAAAAACAATTTTTAAATTTTTAAAAAAGGATTAATATTTAGAAGAAAAAAAAACCAAAGATGGGCAGGTGAACCATTGGGGTATGTGAATCTAACCCCATTTAAGGGATGTCAAAAAGGACACGTGACAACCTTATAGCCTTATAGAGGGTATTTTTGGTAGTTCATACCATTTTATCCCATGACATCATCATTCCATCAGTTGACCAACGTTCAACTGATGGAAGGGGGTGTAAGTGTCAATATTTTGAAAAGTATGGATATCTAATGTAGTTTCTGAAACTTGAGGGGGTCTATGTGTGTAGAACCCCGAAAATTTGGTTCACTGTTCAAGTGAATAGTGTCGAGGACACTAGTATTGTAAGGGCCAAAGGCCCTTATTGTAAGTGGGTTTGGTTAATGAGAGTGAGGGTGTCCCTCATAGCCTAAGTGCGATGTGAGTTCATGTTAGAATCAAGAAGTGTAAGGTGTTTTGAGAAAACATGCAAAGAGTATAAAACCATACTCAAAGCATTAAATGTATAGTAGTATGAATAATGTTGATTCAAGGGATTTGTGGCGGCCGGGGCCTCCCATGCGTATGGGTTGTGCCCAATAGGTTACCTCGGTTTTAGAACCTATGGTCGTGAGTTATGAGAATAGAAGTAGGGTATGTAAAATACCCTAAGGGCTTAAAGGGTTGAAGGTGAATAGGGTTAGTGTACAATGCATTAAAAGGCTTAAGACCTACCATGTGTTCTTGATATTAGGGAAAGTGAAGTGAAGACTTTATATGTGTATGTTGAGCCTCAAAAAAAGAGTATAATAATACTCAAGTATTTAGGGTATAAAATACCATAAGTGTGAACGTAGAACCACCGGGAAACCATTTCACAATGTTGTGAATAGCATCATGGGCACAAGTCTTGTAAAGGCCGAGGGCCATTTATGTGACTTGGTTAAGGGGCATGATAAGAGTAGTCAAATTAGTTTAAGTGTTTATTGTTGGGTGTTTGGATGAATAAATAAGAGTATGACATACTCTAAGTGGGTAAAAACATGGGTATAAGGTACCCTAAGTGTTAATGAGTTACGAGTGAATAGTGTTGTTACGCGAGGCATAAAGAGACCGGGGCCTCTCATGCATGTTGGGGTGTGCCCCATGATCACCTAGGTGTGTTAAGAACCTATGGAGTAATGAGTCATGAGGTGTTAGTATGGTTTTGGAACCGAAGGAAAGGAGTGTGAAACACTCGAAATGTTCTAAGTGTCAAGAATGGGAATGCCTTGGCATACCCTCGACTCTAAATAGCCCTAGCGTTCACACCGTTCGTCGGAATCAAGTGATTCTTGGATTTTTCAAAAGGTAATTGAACCCTCTTCGGGGTTCATGTTGATCACTTGTCTTGGTTTTGAGTTGGTGTTAGGTCAAAAGACCGAATTCTGAAGTCGGGTCGGTTTAAAATCCGGATTGACGAAACCCAATTTCGGATCAGCCAGGTTTAGGGGCAAAATGGTCCAATAAAAAGGAATAATTGGAAGTTGTAAAAAACATGAAAGTTGTTCTTCTTCAAAAGACGAATCCAACGCAAGTTGAATCGTCAAAATCGGACGAGCGAGTCAAAAGTTATGGCCGAAATACCAAAACGGGAAAAATCTGGAAAATCATTTTGTCAAAGCTACGATCGATCGTAGAAGACCTACGAACGATCGTAGTTACGAACGATCGTAAAGTTACAGAAATGCTGAGAACTTACTGTAAGAGCTACGATCGATCGTAGGAAGCCTACGAACGATCGTAGAACTCCAGAAACTGAGCAAAACTTACTGTAAGACCTACGATCGATCGTAGGAAGCCTACGAACGATCGTAGGTGCGCGAATCAAACTCTTTAGTGCGTGTTTTTTTAGGGTTTTCACCCCTTGGCCTATAAATAGGGGATCATTTTGGGGGTTTTGGGTTACCCTAAACCTAGAGAGAGATCTTAGAAGAGGAGGGAAGAGAGTGGAGGATTGCAAGAGGGGTTTTTGGATTTGGAGAAGAAGAGCACAAATCGAGCCTTGATCTCGCTCCTACGCGCCATTGGAGCTTGGATCTCCAACATCAAGCTTGGGTTTCGCTTCTACAAGCTTCTTCAAGCCTTTTCAAGCATTGGATCATAGGGATTTCATCCCATAAGGTAGATACACTCTACTAGGTTCTAATTTCATAAACCCTTAATGAAAAGCATGATTTTCTTGACAAGTATAGTTATATATAGCCTCTTATATGTAAAAATACACTCTTCTAGCAATTGATTTCATGAAACCCTTTCTACATCAGGATAAAATCCCATGAATGATGGTGTGAATTAAATGTGATGATGTTATGCTTCCAACCAACAAATAAAAGATGGTAATTTTTGAGTTGTTCTATATGTTAGTATCCAAGATGAAAAGCATGTTAAAAGCAACAAGTTTTGGGAAGAACAAGTAGAAAAACCTTATTTTAAATATGATTGGAATGGTGTGATGTTATTGTATATGGATTATGGTGATGGATGAATTATGTTGAGTATGAGACATATGACCATATGTAAAGGGTTTTCCCTAATGTCTACCATGTTATATCACAATTGCTACACGGACACATACGCATATGCATGATCGAGTTTTTCTATATTATGGGTATCCAAAAGAAGAAGTACATGTATATAAGATGCAATACAAGAATAAGAAGAAGAAGAGTATAAGACGCAAATGAATTACATGAAAAGTATAAGATGTAAATGAACCACATGAATAGTACAAGAAGCAAAAGAAGTATAAGAAAAGTACAAGAAGCACAAGATGTATACGGAAAGCATAAGAAGCACAGGATATATACGGAAAATACAAGAAACACAAGATGTTACAAGAAATACAAGAAGATGGAAAGTATACGGAAAAAGCCGACAGGGATGCGACGATAGCAAGCCGCCTGAAAGGGAAAAGGATACTGGCATCGGACTCCGTTGATAGCAGGCCGCCCGGAAGGGAGATGGATACTGGTCGTCTACCCTTGAGGTAGCCGAAGGTGAGGAGAACATTAGGCCACCCAGCTTACGTGGGTACAGGTACTAGTTGTCCTACTCCGGAGGTAGCAAATGATGAATACCAAGGTATTTTAAATACCCGTACAGGATAATAAAAGATAAAAGCCAAGGTATTTTAATTACCCGTATATGCAAAGGTACAAGATGATAAGAAGATGTTTTCGACAAAAGATGATAAGAAGATGTAAAAGACAAAAGATGATAAAAAGATGTTTTCCGATAGTATTTTCTGAGATATATGCACATGATATGATTTTGTTTTCCACGCTCTGATTTCAGAAATGCATGTGAGATGATTAAATTGTGATATGTACATGTTGTATTCTTGTTTACGATATTACTATCTAGTGGTTTGTATACGCTGAGTATTCCATGCTCAGCCGTACATATTATGTCGGCAGGTCCCTTCGACATTTGTGGCGAGCGTCCTCAAGAACCATGGGTCGAGGAAGAGTATGTTGAGGAGGAGGAGACTTGAGGTAGTCTTCAGCAGCAGAGGGCTCAGGAGGAGCAGAGGGCTTTTGTTAGGTGGCCCCATCATGAGTGACGAGAGGGAGAGACATGTACATATATTTTGTTGAGCGAGTATGTTCGCTCTTTATTTCGGGTCATGTATAAACTGAGACATATAGTATTGATAGAAATTTTGTAGTCCGCTTCCACTACCATATATAGATTAGTATTACGCTTCCGCTATCATAGGTTTTATATGTTGTACTGGATTCATATGTTATATAGGATGGTTTGGTTATGAGTTCACGTCGCCAAAGTATCCTAACTACTAGGGGGTATTTTGGGTCGTGACAATGTGTATTTTCATTAAATCTCATGGGTGTAAATGTATTTTCTTCTTTCAAAACCTATAACTCTTCTAAGAGACATGCCTCTGTAAGGATCTTTTCACTCATTAGTATTTTTTTATGTTTCTAAGTCAAGCAAGAATTGAGTCTCCATCCCAGAGAAGATGAGCGGCAATCCATGATTTCTGAAGCCCTGTTTACTGATATCTCTCTCTCTCAAAATTATTATCAATTACTTCCAAAAACAAGGATAGTTTAGCAAGTATATATGTTGGAAAATCTGAAGTGCATTGCCACCCCACACCAGAATATAACAATTCCACTCCAAGAGTAGCTAAACAACAAAGACCAGCCAAAACCAACCTCCTTCAATCTTTCTGGGTTATTCTGCAAGCCTGAAAGGAGTTCAGCTACACTACAATAGCTCGAACTTCTTCAAGATTCCTGAAAGAGTTAAACAAGAGAGAAAATAAAAGATAATGAAATATGATCTGAAAGGAGAGAAGAAGGACAATGAAGAACATCAATAAACTGACAACCTTCTTTCTTCAAAATACTCAAGAACACGTCAAGTATTTGAGAACGAGAACATTTTTAATTTCTCACTCTCAAAAGATTTACAAGTATTGATTCCCCAAGGATCCGATCCTTAATTCTTACTAATCTTTCCTTATTTATAGAAGAAAATCTATTTAATAATTATTTATATATTAAAAATATTAGTGATGTGACATCTAACTAATTCTGACACATGACAACTGTTTTATGTTAACAAGAGCTTTTCTGTTAAAATGTAGACAAAATCTGTTAAGTAGAGCCTATCTATTAACAAATTGATGTATTCTTTTAAAAAGTAATTGACATCCGTTAAAGAGAGTCTATCTGTTAAATATCACGTGTTCTTTTAAGAAAGCATTAACAGCTCATCAAACCACTGTAACTGACTTTCAATTATGACTTAATCCTTTAAATTGTCATGACCCAAACAATCTTTTAGATATATTCTTTAAAGTTTAAAAGAGTAAACTTCTTTTAGAAAAGAGTTTATCTATTTTAACAAATTCCCTCCTAACCCTCCAAACCACATCTCATAATCTTTCCCCAAAATACATACCTATATAAATCATCATACACCAAAGGCAGGTCATAAACATTTGGGATACCTTGTTTAGAGAAATCATAAGTGTTGGACAATGACACTATTCTTAAGGTAGATACGATATCCACCATCAGGCTTCAATCATCTAGTACGAGAGAATGAGATAATGGAGGTCTCGTTTTCCTCCAATAGCTCACAGGAAAATTGGTCAAGAGACATCCCAAAATTTCTTCCTAACTGTCAGTGCAGGAAGTAATCCATACTTTACTGGAATAGGAGATGGGAGGAACACACACTCATTCCCATGAAGAAGGCAATTGAGTAGGGCACATAAGATTTGCATACCAACTTGCACACCCACAAAAAATGGTTTAATATTAAAGATTCAGCAAACTATGAGACTGATTTCTAGCGTCAGAAAAGAAAGGGATGTATTCTTAAAAGTAATATACAAAATTTTAATTTAATAGCACATGATTTTATTGATGAAGTAATAAAACATGTGGGTTACTAGTAATATGTGTACCCTTTAAGGTCTCATACAGCCCTCTTTTCTGGGTTGTGTGGGTGTTGTAAGCTTTGTTGTATGAGGGTATGTGTGTTTGAGTGCTTTGTATATATCTACCAAAAAACAAAAAAAACGAAGTAACAAAACACGACTCATCATGTGTTTAGGGTTGGAAAGGTACCAAGTAACACATGAGGATTTTTTTTCGCAGCAAGATTATCTTGTAACAAAACATGACTCACGCTACCGATTGGGATTAATGATGAAACAGTCGAGTGTTTTTTTTGTAGAAAGATTATCGTGTAACACACATACACCCTGAACGCATGACTTGATAACACATCGATGACTCACACTATGTGTTACTTGACACCTTTCCAACCAAAAACGAAGAAAAAAGGTAACAAAACATGACTCATGCTACCGATTAGGATAATAATGAGACAGTCGACCTTTCCAACCAGGCCTTGGCTTGTCTCTGGCGAAGCTAGAAACTCCTCTCCGGGTTCATACATTGTGCGACAGTTGGCAAAAATACGGGAAGAAGTCATTTTATTTTCTCCCCATTTTTTGACTTCTCCCCATATGATATCTCTCCCCTTTATTGTCACACACTTATCGCCACATGTCTTATTATAAGTGGAGAAGTCAAAATCATGGGCCCCATGATTTTGACTTCTCCACCATTTGTCACCTATTCTAAGCAACCCTGAGATAAGCCCTTTCTGGCTTCGCCAGGAGGCCAACCAAAAATAAAAGGGGGAAATGGAAAACGGACCCCAATGACCTCATTGGTCTAAGTCCTTTTTTTTACCATCTATCAACTGCAGTTAACCCCTTAGGGTTAAACAATTTAACCATGATTTTTGGAAAATCCAAAAAACAAAATTACCAATTTTAATCTATTTAAGCTTAACCGTGGTTAAATAGGGGTTAAGAGGGACAAGGGACAATTGGGTCAGCTTAGAAGCATACCAAGGTTAGGACTCAAAAGGGAAAATGGAAAACGGACCAGGGTCAACTTAGAAATCCAACGGTTGGACATCAATTGTCATGCTTATAGTTATATATGTGGCACTTATCAAAAAAATTAAGGAAAATGCTTAACTTTGAGTGGTTTCCATTATGTAACAAAATGACCCGTTCTCATTGGTTCACGCCCTACTTTAAATCTAAGTAACTAGAGCGTAGAACGGGAGCAAGAGTAGGTGCAGGAACAAGAGTGCCAAATTTCAATTTAGGATAAGGTCGCGAGTGCCTCCGGAGCGCCAATATATATACATAAAATATATATTGATGTTCTTGAAAATTACTTGTAGATGTAAATATATCTTTTTTTAGTTTTTTAAACTCTTTAAGAAAAAATTGATAAAATCATTCATAATTCAAAATTTTCATCACAACAAACAAGATGACTATTAAATTATTAAATGTATCATTCTAAATTCAATTACAAGATTACTAATAATTAACAAATCTTATATGAATCTTGTAACCTACAAAGAAAAATGACAAAATACACTTTATTTCACATGAAATATTATGATAAAAATAAAACTTTACTCAAAAACCGCATCTTTAAGTGAGAGCGAGGCTTACAAAATAAAGTTGAAAACGAGGTTTGAGAGCGGGAGCGAGGTTTCAGAGCAGGAGCGGGTAGCAGACTAGGAGGTTTGGGTTACTAAGCTTTAAATACTCATTAATTGTGGTTAAGATTCATTCACCCATAAGGTTAAGCATTCCAACTTTGGTTTTTTAAAAAAGCCAACCTAAAATCTTAACGTTAATTTAATTAAACTTATCCAGGATTAAAGAGGTGGTAAAAGGGACACAAGAACAAGGGGGTAAGATAAGAAGCGGTCCTAATCAGTGCTCATAAAATAACCACTTACCTAAAAACCACATATAGTCTGTGTGGGGACTATAACATGCGACTTGAAAAAGACCCCGCACCAAGCACGTTAAATTTTACCCCTATAAATACATCTCCCTAGTCCTTAGCTTGCAATTTGAGTAAGAAGAAGCAAACGAAGAAAAACGGAAGGGGGGGGGGGGCATCCAACTCAATTTGAGGTGAGAAAATACATAGGTCATTTTAATCCTATCAAAATTTTTGTTTTTTTTGGTTTAAGGCAACTACACCACAAGGCGATAGCTGCGGACTAAACTCATTATCATGTTTTTTTTATTTTAATCCTATCATATGTATCGAGTTTTAGTAAACTAACTGTTTTTTTATTCCTAGAGAAAAGTTTGTAATAGAACCTATCATTAGCATAGAAGTTGCTTGTGTGCCCTACCCCTCATAGGAGTGGTTAGAGGCATCCGCATCGCCATTAGGGGGGCAGTCCCAGGTTCCAATCTCTTCGAAGTGATGCAGGTGGATATACCTTCTTGGAACAAACTGGACAAGCCTTGAACCTCTTGATGATGCACCAAGGGCCACGAAAAAAAGAAAAGAAAAATGATGTTGGTTGTCCATAGACTTGTGATTCTCTCCGGTTGTAACCGGACTTGGGGAAGTCCGATTACGCCATTGACGCTGTCACAAGGTACTTCTCATACTCATTAATTGTGGTTAAGATTCACCCACCCCTAGGGTTCACACCTATCCTTGGTTCTTATGAAAAAAAATTTTAAAACGAAATTTAACTTGGTTAAAATTCACTACTTCTAAGGTTAATTTTTTTAAATAATTTTTTCTAAAAACCAAGGATATGTGGGTGAATCCTAAGAGTAGGTGAATCTTAACCACAGGCGAGGTGCCAAAAGGGACACATGGCAGTGTTAGTGGCATAACTGGACTCCCTCGAGTCCGATTATAAATGGAGATGATTACAAGTCTTGTCCTTAAGGCTGAGTTCTTGGAGGGCAATGGTCACCTTAGTCATCTCAAGGGAGTTAAAATACCATTGACGAGCCAACATCCTCATAGTAAGTGTTGATTACTAGTAACGCAACTTTGTTCTTGGTGGCCTCGTGAGATCATTAAGGACTCGTGAGATCATTAAGGATTTGTTCGTTTGGCAAGAAAGTGAGGAAAAATAAAAGAAAAATGTGTTTTCTTGTACTTTTTTTGTATTTGGTTTGCAAGAAACATAATTTCATTTTCTTATTTTTGACAAATTTTCTCTCAAGAACTTCATCCATCAATTATTTTACAAAAAAATTGAACTTTCTTTTCTTTTTTTTCTTTTCTTTTCATTTTTTTTCTTTTCTTTCATCCACTTTCTTGCCAACCGAACGCACCCTAAGGGTCTTTTCTTTCTTTGAAACTTACAAAAGCTCGGCATTTTACAAGTTTAAAGACTTTTAAGTATTTACAAGTCTTTTTTGGTTTTTTTTTATTCTCACGAGACTTTAAATGCTATAAAATGAAAGATTCGAAGTCACAAAATATGGAGTGACTTAAGTCTCGTGATGATAGAAAATTTTATTTATTGAATCTTGTATTCAAAATTCAAAAGAAGAAAGTGACTTGCAAAACCAAGTAAATTTTTTTTTGGTTAACTCAACTACACCACAAGGCAAAACCAAGTATTTAAAAGTCTCAAAACTTGCATCACTTGTTAGTTTTGAATTAACCCTATCAAGTGAAAAAAAATCTTAATCTGAATCAATAAAAAATTTGTGTAGTTCTCCACTCTTTTATCCATAAGTAATAAACTTAATCTAAAAAAAAAAAAGATAAAACATGATAAACAGCAACATGTTTTTAAATTAAAGGGAGTCTTAATTTATCTAATCTTCTAACAAAAACCGTTGAGAAGGCTTTATTGCTGCTTGAGGAGATGGATGAGAAGGGTTTTCCTCCTTGTCCAGCTGCATACTGCAGTCTAATCAACAGTCTCGGCAAAGCAAAACGGTATGAAGCCGCAAATGAATTATTTCAGGAATTGAAGGAGAACTGTGGATCTTCGAGTGCTCGGGTATATGCCGTGATGATCAAACACTTTGGAAAATGTGGGCGTCTCAGTGAGGCTGTAGATCTTTTTAATGAGATGAAGAAACTCGGGTGCACCAAGCTCGGTTTGGCTTGGTAGAACTAAATTTTTTAGTTGTTAATAACCGAACCAAGTCATCTAGCTGGTTGGGCTTGTGAGCACCCCTTCCGAGCATGATAAGTAACCCCTTGCTTCTTTTACCGGGGAGAGTTGTACGTGTAGACATGTGGTTGTGACGAAACAATCAAAGGACAATAATTTGATGCGGGAGAGTTGTGCTTCTTTTACCAGGGAGAATTGTACGTGTAGACCTGTGGTTGTGATGAGACAATCAAGGACAATAATTTGATGTGGGGGAGTTGTACGTGTACTTTTTTTTTTTTTCTTTTTTTGCGAAGGAGAACTGAAGGAGACCAAGAAAAATCCATGCCCCTTATCCCGCAATGGAGCCAAATCATTTACGGTGATAACCGGATTTGGCAAAATTCGGTTACCACCCGTAGAGGTTGCCACGTGTCTCCTTTGACACCCTTAACTTTTAAATTTAAAATTCTGTTTTTAATATTAAAAAAAACTCTGAAAACAGTTTTTAATTTAAAAAAAAAATTAATATTAAAAAAAAAACCGATGGGTGGGTGAATTTTACCCACGCTTAACGCTTAAGGGGTGTCAAAGGAGAGACGTGGCGACCTCTAGGGGTGATAACTGGATTTGGTGACTCCGCCCACAATTGGCTGTGATCATATCTCCCTTATCCCTTACAACAGAACTGAAGAAGGAGAAGAAGGAAAATACATTCCCCTTATCTCTTGCAACAATCTGAAGGAGAACTGAAGAAGGAGAAGAAAAAGAGAGGGCACCAACTCAATTTAATGTGAGAGAATCCATAGAAGGTCATTTTAATCCTCTCATTTGTATTGTGAGTTTTAGTAAACTAACTGTTCTTTTATTCCTAGAGAAATGTCTGTAACAAAACCTGTCATTTGCATAGAGGTTGGTTGTATTGTGTGCCGGTGCCCTCATAGGATCGGTTATAGGCATCCGCATCCGTTAAAGGGGCATGTCCCAAGTTCCAATCGTACCCGCTTGGTACAAACTGGACAAGCCTTTAACCTCTTATGAAGCCGCACCAAGGGCGACCAAAAAAAAGGGAAAGAATGGAAAGGAATAAAAAAATGAAAAAGAAGAAGAGGTTGGTTATCCTTAATGGATAATGCTTCTGAGACCCCTTAGGAACAAGAACACCCCGAGACCGTGCATATCATGCACGGAACTCAAACTTTTATTCAAGCATGTTTATGTGTTTTGAGATATGCACGGTCTCGGCCCTAAGGATCTCGCTAGCAATTTCCTATCCTCAATACCTTAGTTCTATCGGGAGGGGTCACCTCAGTCATCTTAGGAATTGTGAACTCAAACTTTTATTCAAACATGTTTATTTTCGAAAAAGATTAATTTTTGTGATTGGAATGCTGTAAAATAAAATAAAAAATTATGGCAAATAATTCTCTAATTTTACTTTACGTTTGGAAAAAAAAAATCTATACAAAATTAGCAGAAATCATTTCCCTTTATTTTTATAAAAATTTTCCACAGCGTTCTCCCTCCAAACAAACAAAGCCTTAAGAAGAATATTTCTACTACATTTTCCTTTTTAGAAATTGGGAATATAAGTTTAACTAAGATTAGGAATTCCGATTGAAGAGATTATCAGATAACCCAAGCAACCCCAAATATGTCTCCACATGGGTACTTTAAGAATTACAAAAAAAAAAAATTAATTAATAGAAATATCCGTCTTTTATATTCGTAATTTTCAAACGATTAAGCATATTTTTGGGTTGCTCTGGTCATACTGCACTAAGCTAAGAGTTAAATGGCTGCTCAAAATTATTTCATGTGGCAATTTTCAGCCCATTAGCACTCTGCCACTTGGCAAAACCCCTCTCTTCTCTTCAAAGTGATAGGGGTATTTTGATCTTTATATTTGTGCAGAGGGCACAAGCATGCTAGTAATTTAAGACAGTGGAAATGTCTTCCTCTTTTCTTTGGGCTTCTTTTTTCTCTCCTTTTTTTTTCCGCCTTATTGAAGGTTTGGACAGTACTGACCTTGCCTTGTTTGTTCACATTGGACTTGGAAAGGATGGATGGTGCTAGCAGTAGCAGGTCAAGTGTGAAGAATAATGGAGCAGACAAAATGTTAGCCACTGCAATGAGAGATATATTACAAACCGTGTCTAACCTATCACCTGAATGTTGTATCCATAGAGTTCCTGAGAAGCTCCGCGGAGTAAATGAAGCAGCTTACAATCCTCGAGTGGTCTCAATTGGCCCTTACCATCATGGGAAAGAAAGCTTAAAAGTAATGGAAGAGCATAAATGGAGGTACTTGAATGATTTTCTTCGGTTGAGCCATCTGAAACGCTTGGAGGATTATGTTACAGCTTTAAGAAAGTTGGAACCTATGGTTCGCGAATGTTACGCTGAAACCATCGAGCTTAATAGTGATGAATTCGTAAAAATGATGTTACTCGATGGTTGCTTCATTATTATGTTCCTCTTAAGGCATAAGCTCCCTGACAGGAGATTCCGTGGTGATCCTATATTTGATCCTATATTTGATACAATGTGGATGCTCGATGCTCTACGTATCGACATGATATTACTTGAGAATCAGCTTCCATTCTTTGTTCTTGAGCATTTAGATAAACTAAATGCAGATGATGTACGTCAGCTTACCATTTCTTACTTCAATAAATTCGTGAAGATGGATAAAATGGAGGAAATTCTAAATAATCGCTACTTGCTCCCAATCTCAAGCCGGCCAAACTCATCTCAAGAGGTCCAGAGCGAGCTACAACCACTGGCGCCTTTCTCTAGAGAATCCCAAGGAAAGCATTTCCTCCACTTCTTACATAGCTGCTACAGGCCATCATCCCTAGGTGCACCATTTTTTGATAGACGTAAGAGAATAGAGGAATGTACACGCAGTGTGACAGAGCTCGACAAGGCCGGAGTCAAGTTTAAGGTGGGTTCAATTACAAGTTGCTCATTGGATATGAAATTTTCTGGTGGAGTGTTGGAAATCCCACATTTAGTAATCAATGACTATACAGAATCTTTTTTTCGAAACCTTATTGCCTTTGAGCAGTGTCACCAGTTCGATGTTCCTTACATGGCAAGCTACTCGGTGCTCATGGATAGCCTGATCAACACTCCTAATGATGTGGCCTTACTGATTCATTATGGAATTTTCGAAAACTTCTTAGGTAGTAACGAAGAAGTGGCACTTCTCTTTAACAAACTATCCAAGGAGGTTTCCTTAGGCATGAATGTTTCCTATTATTCTGATATCTGTGAAGCATTAAATGCATACGGCAGTATCCGTCGACACCGGTGGAAGGCATCCTTGAAACGGGATTATTTCAACACTCCATGGACATCCATATCCGTTGCTGCTGCAGCTTTTCTTATCATTCTCACACTCATACAAACTGTATGTTCTCTTATTTCTTTGAAGTCTGAAAAAAAAAGCAAATAAGATTGCTATTGTAATACATGATTCTGTTCTAATTTTTGCTTTGAATAGATTTTCCATCGTTTTACCACTTAAACCCTCTCCCAAAGGATGTGAGATTAAGTCTTTCTACTTAGAACTGTTTATGAGAGCCTGAGAGGACTTTGCTTACCGACCCATTCGGTCCCTTGGCCATCCTCGGGTTAACCGAGACTTTGCATTACTACAAATTCCTGTTTTTCTTTAAATAACAAAAACTAATTGATTTTATAATAGGGAAATGCTTTTGAGACCGCATAAGGGCCGAGACGTCCGAGACCTCGCGCATGTGCGCGGGATTTCAGGTGGGGCCCACCATGTGATGATGCGCCCCACCTGAAATCCCGCGCACATGAGCGAGGTCTCGGCCCTAATGCGGTCTCAGTAGCAAAGTCCTTTATAATAATAGTTTAGAAAGCTAGGGTTTTAACATTTTAGAAGAATCCTCTACGGTGGCAAATCCGGTTATCACCCCTTGAGGTCTCCACGTGTTCCTTTTGACACCCCTTAACTATGGTTAAGATTCACCCACCCATCCTTGACTTTTAGAAAAAAAATATTAATTTTCAAAAGAAATTTAAAAAACTGTTTTAGGGCTTTTTTAATATTAAAATAATTTTTTTTAAAAAATTAATATTTTTTTCTAAAAACTAAGGATGGGTGGGTGAACCCTAGGGGTGAATGAATCTTAACCATAATTAATGGGTGTCAAAAGGCACACGTGGAGACCTCAAGGGGTGATAACGGGATTTGCCCATAGAAGATTTGGCTTTTTTAGGATATCATTTTCTTGTTGGCTTTTTAAAATTATAATCGAAATAACACGTGTCCCTTTTAACCTTTATTAATTACGGTTAAGATTCACTAACCTTTGGGATACAAATATATAACCTTGGTTTTAAGAAGAAAAAATATTAATCCTAAAAGTTAAAAAATCTTACTATAGTTAAATATTTTTTTTTTTAAATTCAAAAAGCCAAGGCTATATTGTTGAATCCCAAGGGTAGGTGAATCTTAACCACGGTTAATAGAGTTAACATGAACACGTGTTAACCTGTGGGTGCAATTGAACTCGAGGAGAATTGAATGGCATTTGACTGTGATACAATCTCCTTTTAGATGTAGGGGTGTGAGGGTCGGTTTCGGAATTGAGCGGACCTAATAAAGGTTAGAATCAAGCTGAACCAGCTGACCCAATTACCAGGGGTAGCAATTGGCTGAGTTCGGCCTATGTAAATGTGTTGGGCTTCCGGCATGCCCTATTCAAATATTACTGAAATTCATGCCCATGCCCGGCCCATTGTCACCCCTACCAATTACAAACAAATTGAAAAAGGTAAGGCCTAACCAAAACAATACAAAACCCCTCAACCCTACCCCGCGTGTCTAATTTATCTAAAATATATAATTAAAATATTAATTAATTATTTTTAAATTATTAATGAACAGGAAAAGTCAATACAAACCAGTAGGTCCAAAAACCCAACACTGGCTCACAAATAAGGCCTCGGATTCTCTCTGCCAGATGCCAGAAAAGTGGTCTTGGATATATTGTGCACCATTTGGCATAAAAATAGAGGAGAAGTCATTTCATTTTCTCACTTATTTTTTACTTCTCCCCAATTGATATCTCTCCCCCTTTTTCTCACATTTTAACGCCATGTGTCGCACAACATGTGTGGAGAAGTCAAATATCAAATGAGATAATGATTTAACTTCTCCCACCACATGGCACACAATGTGAGCCTCGGATTCTCTTGGCGAAGCCAGAAGGCTCCGGGTGAGCCCTTGTGGCTTCGCTAGAGACAATCCAGAGCCCACAATGTGTGGTTACCCGAGACCATATTCTGGCATCTGCCCGAGAGATTCCGAGGCCCACAAATAGTCGTCACATTGACACGCTTTAGGACATTTTCAATTCTAGAAACCAAACTCATTAGATGACTGTAACAATTTGGATTAAGGCTTAATATTGTTAGATCTTGAACGATCCAGTTCACATTTTCTGACCTGTATAAAACGGTTACCCACTCGGTTCTTTCCATGGCACCAGTGATCGCCTTCATGGTATATATATCAAGGGAAGGATACTAATGAGTCATGCTCATTAAACCTTTTAATGAGCCGTCTCTCTAGAAAGATGACATGTAGCAATCCGTTATTAAATCTGACGGTTGTATGTTGAGGTGGGTCCATTGAGAGACATGTGTCAAAAAATTAGTCTAATCGGACATGTTTAGACCGTTCAATTAGATCCTAGTTTATCAGCATTAACCCCCCTAGGGTTCACTAGACCCTATCTTGGTTATAGAAATATCTAATCTTCTCATCTTCAATCAGATGGTCTATAAATATCTGATCGAGCTCATTTTTTGCCACGTCTCTTGGTAGACTTGTCTTAACATCCAACAGTTTTATTTTAGAGCAACCCACCACATGTCACGTTATTAGGGACTGCTCATTAATGACCATGACTCATTAAAGGCTTTCATGAGCATGACTCATTAGAATTCTACTCTATATATCAGGGAAAATAATCACCTCCTTGGTGGTGGAGAGAAGGGAATTGGTGGTGGAGAGAAGGGAGGTGTTCCATGTGTCCCCTTTAACTCTCTTTTAATTGTGGTTAAAATTCACTAATCCTTATAGTTAAAGCATTTACCCTTGATTTTTCGAAAAAATAAGTATAAAAAATTAACCACAAGGGTTAAAACCTTTTAACCAGAGTTTGAGGGCAATTAAAGGGGCTTTGTGAGGGTGAGGAGCAATAATTAGCCCCTCGCAGGTGGAGTGAACTATTGCTCATAGCCTCATATATAGAGATCCCACCCCTCTCGGTCTGAATATGTTCCTAAATGCATGCTGCGAAGTACATGGGCTGCACATATGTTCATGCTATTAAGGCCCAGGAACCTATCTTAATTAATAAAATCTAAAGTTTGGTCTGGCCCATGGATTTATGAATCTAGGACTGGGCTCTTACAGCCTAATATTTGAATAGGCTCTGTCTAAGCCCAACATATTTACATAGGTTTTGTAGAGCCAACATATTGCATGGGTTTTGAAGACCCAACTCGGCTGATTGCGACCATTAGAAATTGGGCCAGGTTCAGCTTGATTCTAAGCTTTATTAGGTCTGGTCAATTCCGAACCCGACCCCTTGCCACCCCTACCTCTAAAAGGAGATTGTATTAAATGTGATTCAACTCTCCCCGAATTCAATTGCACCCACAGGTCAACACGTGCCTAACCCCAATTAACAGTGGTTATGATTTAGTAGCCCTTGACGTTCAAAATAAAACCTTAGTTTTTTAAAAAATATAGTAAACTCTGGTAAGAATTTTTAGCCATTAGGGTCAATATTTCTTTTCTTCTAAAAACCAAGGTTATATTGTTGAATCCCAATGATTAGTAAATCTTAACCACAATTAATAAAGGTTAAAAGGGACACGTGTTGACCTTAGTTAAGATTTATTAACTCGAGTTAAATCATTTTCGAAAAACCAATGGTATATGCTATAACTCTAAAAAATAATCTCCATACTATAAAATATAGTTAATAGTTAATTTTGTCTTTACTAATAAAAAGTGGACAGTCGGGTGGTCAAAAGGTTAGTGGAACATTTGTTTAATTTCAAAACTACAATTTCCTTAGTTTAAAGGTTGATTGAATTTTAGTTAATCACAAAATTGCCCTTACACATATAGGTTCAAAACGTCAAATGTTGATTGAATTTTTATTAATTTCAAAACTACATTTTCTTTGATTCAAAGGTTGATTGAATTTTAGTTAATTTTGATTGAATTTTAGTTAATTCCAAAACTACCCTCACACATATGAGTTGAATCTTAGTTAATTCTAAAACTAACCTTACACATGGGTTCAAAACGTTGATTGAATTTTATTAATTCCAAAACTACCATTTTCTTGGTTCGAAAGTTGATTGAATTTTAGTTAATTCCAAAACTGCATTTACATATGAGTTCAAAACGTTGAATAAATTTTATTTAATTATAAAATTACCCTTTGTTTTTAACTTTTATTAAAATAGAGGGTTTTTTCATCAAAAAAATATAAAGAACTTAAAAAGTTGATTGAAATTTAATATAATCCTAAATTGCCCTTTATTAATATATAAAACAAAGTTTTCATAACCGGACTAACCGTCGAACTGATCGGGTGACCAATTTCCGGTTCAACTGGTCCAATTGGATCATCTCTTTTTATTATTATAATTTTTTTTTTTATTCTCTTGGCCAGAATGTCCTCAAAGGTTTTTTTATTCACAAAGTACCCTTAAGTCAAGTTTCTATACCTAAAATACCCTCAAATGTTTTCCCATAGTCAGAATATCTTGAATATTTTTTAATTCCCAAAATGTCCTTAGGTCAAATTTGTATACCCAAAATGCCCCTCACAAATTTTTTTTATTTTGGACTCAATGTTTACCTGAGGCTGTAATTTTTACATGATTTGGTTTCAAGTGTATTATTATTTATAGTAGATGCCTTTGAAGTTTTGAAATTGTTATTTGGATAAAAATGAAATGAAATACAGTTAAAACATACTAATGTAATCTGGTGTGCACATCTTACATGACCTAGCTTTCATAAATATCCATAAGCAATTAAAGATTTTTTGTGATCAAATACCGAATAGTACGAGTAAAGCACATTTATAACAGAACAACAACATATTCAAACACTCGTAAAGCATGGAATGTAAATTCCCTGTTACCTCTTAGTTGTGACTTGCAAGCATTTTCAACACAAGGTTAGGGTCGCCATCGCCAACACTTACTCCACAACCCTTTCTTTCCTTCTGTAACCCCTTGGCATTAGGGGTGCACATGGGTACGAATCAAACCGTGAATCGGACCGAACCGACCACTATGGTCTGGTTTTGTTCGGTTTTTTTAAAGATACGGTCTGGTCCTGGGTTGTTTTTTTTAGAACCGAGGTTCATCAGTTCAGTCCTGGTTTTTTTTAATTTGAAACCGAACTTAAAACCGAATGTCGAATCGCGAACCAAACCAAACTAAAAACCGAATGTAGACCTGAGAACTGAACCGAATCTAAAACTGTATGATATATATATATATATATACCATCATATTGTATGAACTATTGGAACTATTGGAATTATCGACATTAGGAGCATATTGTTACGTCGTATTTATAAACCCGTGGGTAGAACCGTACCAAACCGAGGCTCTACAGTTCGGTTCTGGGTTGGTTTTTTCCAAACCGATGTAGCTTGGTTCGGTTGGTTTTTTTAGAACCGAGGTTCATCGGTTCGGTCCCAAAAATTCCCATAACCGAACCAAACCGAACCGTGTGCACCCCTACTTGGCATGACTATGAACTTCTGTGATTTTCCAACTAATTCTTGCTTTAAGTCATACAGTGGGTAGGATCCACGTAAATCTGCATCCAACTTTTGCACATGATAACCCAAACCTGGAAATGAATTTTATTCGGATCCACAAATCCTGATCCATATCAGTTTACCAAGTCCCGTCCTGGTTCAAAGCCAGAGCCTTTTCCTGCCCAAAAGTTGATGCTCTTAGTATCTGAACCCAATTCAGTTCCGATACACAGAACCATCCCTGAGATTTGGACTTGTCTGAAAGGAGTTCTTTCCTTCAGGTCCAAGTAAAAGACCACAGTTGTTCATTAACAATAGAGAACAGAAAGTTCTGTTTTTCACAATTTTAATACAATGTAATTACTACACTGTCTTGATACCATGTTAATCTTAAAAGCCACATTGAGGTCATAAATTGCATATAGCCCTAAGATTCCAACAGTTGATTATTTTATCTGTCTAGTCAGGTTCAAGTTGTAATAAAGCCTATCCTGCACCTCTTTATTGTTTATGACTTATAATACTTTCATTATCTTATGACTTCTTTTTTATTTGCTTTTGTTCTTTTTGTTCTTTTTTCTTTACTGATATTTGGCTGAATTGTTCTTACCTTCTATTTATATGATGAAAATATCCTTCATTTATACTCATAATTCCTAAACTACCATGTAATAAAGCATATACCCTTCATGAGAGCTCCTGTTTGTAGTTAAAACTCTAATTAAAAATTATTAGAGTTATAAATGAGGCACTTACAAGACTCCACACCCACCACATTTTTTTTGTTCCCCTACAAATACATCTCTCTTGTTCCTTTCAGACAATTTGAAGAAGAAGAAGAAGAAGAAAGAAGAACAAGAGGGGCATCCAACTCAATTTAAGGCGAGAGAATCCTTAGGTGGTCATTTTAATACTATCATTTGTATTGTGATTTTAAGTAAACTAACTGCTTTTTTATTCCTGTCAGTAACATTTAGGTTGGTTGTGTTATGTGTGAATTCATACGAGTATTACGAGGCATCCGCCGTTTAGGGGCAGGTCCCAGGTTCCTTAGGATGTGTAAGCACCCTATTTTTGCACCCCCTATTCCTCTTCCCACTTCTTCAAATGCTCCAAGGTTTACCCAAGGCCCAAGCCCATTTGGCCAAACTTGTACCCAAACAACTCAATCAAGCCCAATTACTTAATTCCATTACCCAAGCTCAAGTAGCCAAGCCTAATTACCCAATTGTCTTAGGCAAAACTCAATTGCTTTAGTGAAAGCCTAATTACCATAGCTCAAGCCCAATTGTCATAGCTAAAGTCCAATAACCATAACTCATGACCCATCTACTAACAACCCATGATCCATAAGATCTAGTCCACATACCCACATCCATTCAACCCATATCCAAGACCCACTAACCCAAGTCCACTTTCCACTTTCCTACAAAAGACCTTTTATTTTTTCTTCAAACCCCAAATAGCCCCATTTTTATGTTTACACACCTTTTTGACCACCCAATCATCTCTCACCAAGTACACACCTTTTTGACTAACCAATCACCTCCCATACTCTCTTACACCTCTTACAACTCATTCTTACACCTTTTACAAAATAATTAATTCTCTTACACTCCTTTTGACCACTCAATCACTTCTCATCAAGTACATACCTTTTTGATTACCCAATCACCAACCACATCAATTTTGACCAACCAATTACCTCCCTTCTTCTCACCCAACCCTCTATTAATCACTAAATTGCCACAACCCCTTGAAACCTCTATAAATACAAGACCCTCACAAGCCATTTCTTCCACCTTCAAAATCTCAAGTGGAAACCCTAGCTCTTCCTCCTCTCACCTCTTTTATTTCTTTTTACCCTTGAAGAAAGTTAGAAGAAGCCAAGGTTTAGAGTGTGTAGAGAATTCTAGGAGTAAAAGCCTAGAGTTCTTCACTAACTCTCTTCCTTTGTGGACTCTAAAAACTCATCACCTCTTGGAGCATTGGAGAAGTACTCTTTGAGGAGTAGGCACTCCTCCTTTTATTCTTTATCTTCTTTTTTACATCATATCTTTTTTTTTTGTAGTCTTCTTCTAGAATAATTTGGGAAGACCTTTCTTTTCTCAAGTTTAATTGGGTCTCTCTATACCAATCTAATGGTGTAGAGGGACCCCACCTCAAAAGAAAGGAGATGTCTTATTTTTTCTCTCATGTAAATATTTCTTTCTTTCATATGTACCCACTAGTGTGGATATGGGTAGGCCCATAGAGAGTGGAAGCTAAAGCTTTACCTCTCTTTTTTATTTTGTTTCTTCATTTTGATTCTAGTCCTTCTTCTAGAATCATTTGGGAAACTCATCATCACTCCAATTTTCATAGTTGAATCTCATTACATCATTCATAATGGTGTAAATGGACTACATTAGAGAGGAGATGATAAGTTTTCATTTTCTTCACTTGTCACTTTTTCATTTCTTTCTTTTTTCTTCATGTTCTATTTTGAATGGATAAATGATGACTTAAGGACCTAAGGACTTAAAGAGGACTTTAATCCAAAATACCTCATATCAAAGACAATGGTATTTGATTTATTATCAACACCAATCCAACAAAATAGGTGTTGGCAATAGACCATTTACTATTCACAATGTACACCCCTCTTTATGTCCTAAATATAATCTTTTGGCCTAACTTTTCCTTAGCCTTTCTCTTGAATTAAATTTGACTTTAGTTAAGTTTGCCAAAATCTCACCTATATGAAAATCCAAAAAAAAAACATGATAAAACTTCAAAATACCAAAAACATTATAAAATCTCAAAATACCAAAAAAATCTAAAAATACCAAAAGACCAAAAACATGTTTGCTAGATCTTGGTTAGCCTACTCAACCATGGGTAACACCCTTCTAACCGCAGTTAGACCTAGACCTTGCACTTGACCAACCCGGTCAACTAAACCTTAGCCCCTAGGCTAGACCCTTGACCACCTTATGCACACACACACGCACCCTTAGCCTTGGCACGGGCTCATGTGCCAGAACTACGCTCTGTCTGATCTCACCCCAATGTGAGTACGTAGGCATCCCAACCCGGGTTCGACCCTAGCCAATCTAACTTTCTTTCTTTCTTGGATTAGCATTTGATTAAACATTTAGACATTTTAATTAATATTGAGATTAAATTTGGCTTATTTTTAGGGAGTAGGTAACCATTACAAAATGAGAGTCTTGGGATGCCTAACACCTTCCCCAGGACTTAATTTACCCTAACTCTAATAGATCATTTGCCTTATCCAAATCACTTGGGACCTATCCCTAAGAATGAATAGGTGGCGACTCAAGTCAAAACATATAATTGTGAAAGTGGGTAGGAAGATCCCATGCTCACAGCTCTGGCGACTCCACTGGGGATGAGGTTCAAGCCGAAACTTAAATTTAAGCCAAATGATCTCAAAATTAATTAAAATACCTAAATATTTAATTAAGTGCCGATTCTTTATACTTTTTGGGATGTTCCTTGTACAGTGCATTTCATGCATAGCATACTAGTGTAAAAACCTAATACCCATTAGACAGGCTTATTACGCTCATGGCTGCTGGATGACTATCCTCAGTGACAGGGGCTTAACAGTCTTGGAGGTCCGCGGAGGGATACTCAGGAAACGGTTCTGAACGCTCCCGGTTACACCAATCGTCTCTTTTTAGGGAGTTGCATATACAGTGTTAAGTGACCCCTATCCTTTTAGGAACACCCTTGCATTACCCCTGCATGCATACATATAGACTAGGCTATGGTATAGTCTTTAAGCAGCCTACCGGGAGGGATACTCAAAATCCTAACTTGCTTGCAGCCTATACCTGTCCCCCAACCATGGTGGAATATCAGGACGCTCTGTCCAGATAAACACTCATCTAGGGGGCATGTATTGAGCCTTTTGTTGTGCTTGTAATAAAATACACCCTACCCTATATCTCGGCATAGCATATGGGGTTTAAATCCCAAGTAGATGGGGTCTTCGCTAGACTTACCCTCAACTTTGACCTGATAGGCCCTCGATTCCCAATAACCCGGGTAAAGCATGTCGGACCTCCGTCCGTCTGCCCTTTCGGATCACATGTGCCTTGTCACACCTAATCAAAGCAAAAAATTCAAAAAATTCAAAAAATCAAAAAATCAAAAATCCAGAAAATCAGAATCAAAAATCCTCTCTCTTGCATTCCAGACTAGGGGCAAAGTTCCTATGTCAATTAGACCCTGCTAGGTCATCTGCATGCTTTCCAGTCTTCCCTCGCTCTTACCTATTCTGACTCTTATTTCGTACATTTCAATCATTACAGGAGTAGACCTTGAGTCAAGCACGTATCTGAAAAGCAAAATGGACTCTCGAGACGGCCAAGAGACTGATCCTGACACCCCAACATCACAACCACATGCCCCGAATCTTGAGGCAAGAATAGCTGAGAATGCCCAAAGCATAGAAGAGCTGAAAAATATTGTGCATGATTTTATGCGGGCCATAACACACGCTCTCTCCTCCTCAAATCCCTGATCGGCTGATGTGCCCGACCCATCACCAACCAATCCGCTACATATTATCCCTCCACCACCTGTCATCAACACCCCACTACTTGTTCAACCACCACAACTGCATACCCTCAACATCCCTCCACCTCCCAATCATCCACCGCCAGAATTCACTTTCAACATACCACCCCCACCTGTCCAACCACAACCCATTCCCCGCATCACACCACCTATCATAAACCAATTTGAGGAGGACGAAGCCAGGGCCGGCGAAGATCCTCATACCGGGTCCGCTCATATATCTTCCAGTTCAGCTCAGATCCCTGATGCATACAGAGAAAGAATTGAGAAGTTAGAAGAGTTGGTCAGAACAGCTCAGGGAACTCGCAAATCTAATGATTTCAGGGACATGTGCATGCACCCAGGGATTCAATTGCCCCGGGATTTTAAAATACCTGATTTTGAGAAGTACGATGGGAAGGGATGTCCCGAGATGCATTTGAGAGTCTACCGCGGAGAGTTGTTCCAATTGGAACATGATGACAAGTTGTTGGTGCAACTGTTTCAGAAAAGTTTAAAGGGTTCAGCCTTACAGTGGTTTACTAAAGTTGACCCCATCAAAGTCAGAACATGGGAGGGTCTGTGTGAGACATTCTTGGCCAAGTATTCCTATAATGTTGACCTAGTCCCGCAAAGGGTAGACCTAGAAAGGATGTCACAGAGGGACAATGAGTCTTTCATCGAATACTCTGTTCGGTGGAGAGAAATGGTCGGAAAAATGAACACCCCTTTACCGGAAGAGGAACAAGTGACGACCTTTCTCCGTACCCTTAAACATCAACTCAAGACTCTCTTGGCCGCACAACCGATCTCCGATTTTAGCACCATGGCCAAATGTGGCGCTCGGATTGAGGCAACGATTGATGACGTAGGGGCATTTGACATGTTTCGAGGGTCAAAAGGCGCATCCTCTTCTCGTGCTCCCCTACCTCCAAGGAAAGATAATAGAAGGAAAGAAAATGATGGACAAATGGTTACAGCCATACGGGTCCCTAACTTGCCCCAACAACCTCGGCCGCTCCAGCAGGCTCGGCAGCCTCAGCAAGCTCAACAGAACCAGGGAAAACTCCTCTCCCACCAGATGACATTTGAACAAAGGAAAAATTGGGCGTTCACACCGATCCCGTATTCTTTGTCGGCACTCCTCCCATTTCTGTTGGGCAAGAAGCTGATCACACTAAAGGAGCCTCAACCTCCACCAGTCAACCTTCCAAAGGGATACATGCCAGAGCAGCACTGTGGATATCATCAATCACCGGGGCATCCTACAGATCGGTGCTATGACCTAAGGCATGCTGTCCAAGACCTATTGGAGACAGAAGCAATTTTCTTTGCACCAGGAAACACTGACATCACCCAAGTCCCTCTGCCTAATCATGCTACTCCTGGGAACTAACACACATCAGCTGGAAGCCCTTACAGTCGAATTTTGAGCAAACTCTATGTTTGTCGTGTCTTTGCTTCATTTCATTATCAATGTCTTGCAGTCGGCCTGTCGGCCAGTGTCAGTCCTGTCATCCAGTCCAAGTCAGTCAAGTGGCCTGTGGCCTTTTGCATCATTTTGCTTTACATCGAGTCTGTTCACCCTTTTATGCAATTTAATGAAATGACACTTTTAAATCAAATTTCTATTGTGCTCTGAGATGCTTAATTGGGAATTAAACTAGTTTCTAATGCCCATAAGGGACAATTTGATAACGGAAATTGATCATTCAATGTAAATCATAGTGTTCAAATCGATAGATATTCCCTCAAGACTGAATGAACCAAGGCAAGAGTAATACAGGGGCAACGAAGACCTCTTTGAGCCGTCAAATCCCAACCAACTGAAATGAGGACAATGCAATGAACGTACATGCTCTTGACCAATTAAGGAAATGATAAGAGGCCATCTTTTGATAAACCTCACTATACCTCGCTTACCTATGCTATATATATCCGCTAGTTAGACCTTTGAGCCTAATAGCCTTTCTTTCAAAACCCACACATGGGCACCCGTGAAAGTCAAAAGAACAATGCAAGAGAAACAACCAGCAAAGAACAACAACAGAGTGAGTTTTTAGCCGAACTACGTCTTGACCTGATCCCTATTTGGGTACGTAGGCAGCCTGAAATCAGGTTCGGTCATAATACAGCAAATGCCAACAATACAAGACAATCATGCACAAAACAAAAAAAAAAAACAAAAAAAAAAACAAAACAAAAAAAAAAGAAAAAAAAAAAGTACTTGGCCAACAAAGAAACAAAGCTTCACCAAAGGACAAGGCATACAGAAGCTGGTTCCACCCCGACACTGAACAAGTATCATAGGGTGCCCTACCCTTGCTGAAACAGTAAATTTGAGCCATATCTCGTTTCTAGCCAAACCACGTTTCGTCCGAAACATTAAGCCCTCATTGATCTTTGAAAGGAATTGAGTATTAACGTTCAAAAGCATTCGTCCTCATTGTTTGACAGGCGATGATGAGAGAAGACTGGAGAATTATTGGAGAAAGGTTCAAGAACAGATGAGAAGATGCAAAACTTTTGTACCCAGTCCTGGTGAAAACCTGAAAGGGTCCAGGGGCAAAAAAGGGATAAATCAAATTTCACGGGCATAGTAAGGAATCATCAATCCTACTATTGCGCAAAAATTACGTGAACCCAGTCCTAGTAAAAACCTGAAAAGGCCCAGGGGCAAAAAAGGGATAAAAATCAAAATGTGCAACCTAGTCGCGGTGAGAAGCTGAGAAACTCGGGAGCAAAATAGGGAAGCATAATTAATACAAGTGTGAGTATCAATCAATCAGGAACAGATGCAGATCTATTCTAAAGATGATCAACCACAGCTTCATCAATGTTACCTGAAGGCAAAGGAACCTAGCTAGGTCTCCCACTGCAGGCAATCTCAGACACACATATAAGTGGTCAATTTCATTATAAACAGTTTGCTGGTCAACCGTCAGTCTACCGTCAAACCACTAGTCAGTCAGTCCATCAATCTTTTTAAGTTGTTCGCATCACCTGTCAGTCAATCCATCAGTCTTTTATCAAGTCGTGTGAATTCATAATCAGTCAAAGTCCATTCCCCAGTAGAGTCAGCTCAAAGTCGACTGTTCACTCTCGCTGGTGCAAGGAAAACACTGGAACCATGGCAAGGCAAAGTCAGTAGACTATCCTGGATGTCACAGATGTTTAAAAAAGATCAGTACACCCTGGGGGGCAAGTACTAATAATTAGACCATCTGAGCCGGGGGCAATCCAGTTCGGCAGGTCAGATATATACAGAGAGGCAAAGATACATGCAATGGCTCAGGGTCACAACTCTCGCTCCCTCATATCCAATTCATTCGAATTTTCAAACTCATTGTCATACTCTCTATAACTCTTGCTTATTCTTATCAGCAACCTATTCAAATCTCTCCAGGTGAAGCAGTCGGATGGCTATCTTCACCCTCCTTAGTCCGCTATCCAGTCAGACAATGGGGCCGTTGTTTGTGCTGTGTTGCGTTCCCCTTCAGTGAGACAATCAAACGGTTGTCTACACTATGTTGGCTTGCTACCAGGTGAAGCAGTCGGGTGACTGTCTTTACCCTTTTTATCTTGCAACCCAGTCAGATAATGAGGCCGTTGTCTGTGTTGTGTTGCATTCCCCTTCAGTGAGACAATCGGGCGGTTGTCTACACAATCTTGGCTTGCTACCAGGTGAAGCAGTCGGGCGGCTGTCTTTACCCTCTTTATCTTGCTATCCAGTCAGACAATGGGGCCGTTGTCTGCACTGTGTTGCATTTCTCTTCAGTGAGACAATCGGGCGGTTGTCTACACAATCTTGGCTTGCTACCAGGCGAAGCAGTTGGGCGGCTGTCTTTACCCTCCTTATCTTGTCACCCTGGCAGACAATCGGGCGGTTGTCTACAGCGTTGCATTCCACCTCAGGTGGAGCAGTCGGACGGCTGTCTTTACCTTCATTTATCATTCTCGGACAATCGGGCAGTTGTCTGTGACTTCGCTTCCCCTTCACTAATCAAGGAGTATACTGTCACAATCGTGTGATCTGGTGTCAGTTGCGATCTCCACTGAAGTTCTTTTCGCTCGATTAGCTCACTAATCAAGGAGTATACTGTCACAGTCGAGTGACCAGATGTCAGTTACGGCCTTCAGTGAAGTACTTCTTGCTCTACTAGCTCACTAATCAAGAGGTATGCGGATGCGGTCGTGTGACTAGGTGTCGTTTACAGCCTCCAGTGACGCTAATCCTGCACCCATCATTGCTTTGATTCATCTCCGGTAAATGGTTGTGTGATCAACCTTCACCTCACTTCCGATTAAATGGTCGCGTGATCAACCTTCACCTCATCTATCTTCGGTGAAACGGTTATGTGATTGACCCTCACCTCATCCATCCTCGGTGAAACGGTTGTGTGATCAATCCTCACCTCACTCTATATTCGGTGAAATGGTTATGAGATCGACCCTCACCTTATCTATCCTCGATGAAATGGTTGTGTGATCGACCCTCATCTCATCTATCCTCGGTGAAATGGTTGTGTGATCGACTCTCACCTCATCTATCTTCGGTGAAGCGGTTGTGTGATCGACCCTCATCTCATCTATCCTCGGTGAAACGGTTGTGTGATCGATCTTCACCTCATCTATCTTCGGTGACACCGTTGTGTGATCAACCTTCACCTCATCTTCGGTGGATGGTTGTGTGATCAACTTTCACCTCATTTCTGGTGAAATTGGTTGTGTGATCAACCTTCACCTCATCATCTGGTGGAATGGTTGTGTGATCAACCTTCACCTCATCTTCGGTGGATGGTTGTGTGATCAACCTTCACCTCATCATCCGGTGGATGGTTGTGCGATCAACCTTCACCTCGTTTACGGTGGAATAGTTGTGTGATCAACCTTCACCTCGTCTCCGATGGAATGGTTGTGTGATCAACCTTCACCTCGTCTCTGGTGGAATGGTTGTGTGATCAACCTTCACCTCATCTCCGGTGGAATGGTTGTGTGATCAACTTTCATTTCATCTCTGGTGAAATGGTTGTGTGATCAACCATCACCCTATCTTCGTTGAAGCGGATACATGTTCACTCCTCTCATCCATCATGCATCTCCAGCACTCCACATTTTTGTCTTGGCAAACTTAACTTAGTTTCAATTTAGTTCATTATCATTTCTTATATTTTTTCAAGTTTCGCAGGTTTTACTGTGCAAAAATAGTGGTGATTTCAGTCTTTGTCGTTCGCTTGCCCGCACCCTCCGACAAAGAGGGGCAGCTGTAAGGACCCTATTTTTGCATCCCCTATTCCTCTTCCCACTTCTTCAAATGCTCCAAGGTTTACCCAAGGCCCAAGCCCATTTGGCCAAACTTGTACCCAAACAACTCAATCAAGCCCAATTACTTATTTCCATTACCCAAGCTCAAGTAGCCAAGCCTAATTACCCAATTGTCTTAGGCAAAACTCAATTGCTTTAGTGAAAGCCTAATTACCATAGCTCAAGCCCAATTGTCATAGCTAAAGTCCAATAACCATAACTCATGACCCATCTACTAACAACCCATGATCCATAAGATCTAGTCCACATACCCACATCCATTCAACCCATATCCAAGACCCACTAACCCAAGTCCACTTTCCACTTTCCTACAAAAGACCTTTTATTTTTTCTTCAAACCCCAAATAGCCCAATTTTTATGTTTACACACCTTTTTGACCACCCAATCATCTCTCACCAAGTACACACCTTTTTGACTAACCAATCACCTCCCATACTCTCTTACACCTCTTACAACTCATTCTTACACCTCTTACAAAATAATTAATTCTCTTACACTCCTTTTGACCACCCAATCACTTCTCATCAAGTACATACCTTTTTGATTACCCAATCACCAACCACATCAATTTTGACCAACCAATTACCTCCCTTCTTCTCACCCAACCTTCTATTAATCACTAAATTGCCACAACCCCTTGAAACCTCTATAAATACAAGACCCTCACAAGCCATTTCTTCCACCTTCAAAATCTCAAGTGGAAACCCTAGCTCTTCCTCCTCTCACCTCTTTTATTTCTTTTTACCCTTGAAGAAAGTTAGAAGAAGCCAAGGTTTAGAGTGTGTAGAGAATTCTAGGAGTAAAAGCCTAGAGTTCTTCACTAACTCTCTTCCTTTGTGGACTCTAAAAACTCATCACCTCTTGGAGCATTGGAGAAGTAGTCTTTGAGGAGTAGGCACTCCTCCTTTTATTCTTTATCTTCTTCTTTACATCATATCTTTTTTTTTTGTAGTCTTCTTCTAGAATAATTTGGGAAGACCTTTCTTTTCTCAAGTTTAATTGGGTCTCTCTATACCAATTTAATGGTGTAGAGGGACCCCACCTCAAAAGAAAGGAGATGTCTTATTTTTTCTCTCATGTAAATATTTCTTTCTTTCATATGTACCCACTAGTGTGGATATGGGTAGGCCCATAGAGAGTGGAAGCTAAAGTTATACCTCTCTTTTTTATTTTGTTTCTTCATTTTGATTCTAGTCCTTCTTCTAGAATCATTTGGGAAACTCATCATCACTCCAATTTTCATAGTTGAATCTCATTACATCATTCATAATGGTGCAAATGGACTACATTAGAGAGGAGATGTTGAGTTTTCATTTTCTTCACTTGTCACTTTTTCATTTCTTTCTTTTTTCTTCATGTTCTATTTTGAATGGATAAATGATGACTTAAGGACCTAAGGACTTAAAGAGGACTTTAATCCAAAATACCTCATATCAAAGACAATGGTATTTGATTTATTATCAACACCAATCCAACAAAATAGGTGTTGGCAATAGACCATTTACTATTCACAATGCACACCCCTCTTTATGTCCTAAATATAATCTTTTGGCCTAACTTTTCCTTAGCCTTTCTCTTGAATTAAATTTGACTTTAGTTAAGTTTGCCAAAATCTCACCTATATGAAAATAAAAAAAAAAAACATGATAAAATCTCAAAATACCAAAAGCATTATAAAATCTCAAAATACCAAAAAAATCTAAAAATACCAAAAGACCAAAAACATGTTTGCTAGATCTTGGTTAGCCTACTCAACCATGGGTAACACCCTTCTAACCGCGGTTAGACCTAGACCTTGCACTTGACCAACCCGGTCAACTAAACCCTAGCCCCTAGGCTAGACCCTTGACCACCTTATGCACACACACACGCACCCTTAGCCTTGGCACGGGCTCATGTGCCAGAACTACGCTCGGTCTGATCTCACCCCAATGTGAGTACGTAGGCATCCCAACCCGGGTTCGACCCTACCCAATCTAACTTTCTTTCTTTCTTGGATTAGCATTTGATTAAACATTTAGACATTTTAATTAATATTGAGATTAAATTTGGCTTAATTTTAGGGAGTAGGTAACCATTACAAAATGGGAGTCTTGGGATGCCTAACACCTTCCCCAGGACTTAATTTACCCTAACTCTAATAGATCATTTGCCTTATCCAAATCACTTGGGACCTATCCCTAAGAATGAATAGGTGGCGACTCAAGTCAAAACATATAATTGTGAAAGTGGGTAGGAAGATCCCATGCTCACAGGATGCACTTGTTCAAAGTGAAAATAGGTGTACTCAGTTACTACTTTTCGGAGAAAATATAATTTTCGTGTTCGGAATGCTGTAAAATAAATTTTCTATAATTATCTAATTTTACTTTTTTTTTATAAATGAAGAGAACTCATTTTTGAGAAAATTTTCTTTTCCACATCATTTCACTCTAAAGAAAGACTTCTACAAGAATATCCCTGTTACAATTTCCATTTTAGAAATTGAGAATATTAGTTTAACTCTGATAGGAGCTCCCGTTGAAGAGAACTGGAGCAACCCAAAATAAGCCTTGATAGAGGTATTTTGAGAAGGAAAATAAGCCATGAGGAGGGCATCTTTCCTCCTTTTTCCTTGCCACGTGTCCACATATTTAAATCCTTTTGACTGTGGACAAAATTTACTAATCCTTAGGGTTCATATTTGTAACTTTGTTTTTTTATAATAAAAAATCATGGTTAAAAATATTAATCATTGCTAAAGGGAGTTAACCGCAATTAAAAGGGACATTTGGGGAGAAAAATGGGGCAAGGATGCCCCTCCTCACGAGGTGCAATAAGGAGGGGATAATTGCTCTTTTGAGAATTCAAAAAAAGAAGCTTTAGGTAATAGAAATACCCTTCTTTTATATTTGTAATTTTCAAACTACCCCTGCTACTATCATATTTTGTGATGCTCCTGTTCATAGTTAAACTGTTAAACTCTTTTTTGGATTGGCACGAAGCTAAGAGTAACATGGCTGCTCAGGTGGCTGTTCCAAATGGGCATTGGATTACTTATAGCGGACGCACCTTCTGCATCCAACATGTGGCGAGAAAATGAAGAGATATCAGAAGTGGGGAGAAGTCAAATTCAGGGGAGAAAATGAAAATGATTACTCCCCTTTTTCCCGCTACATGTTGGATGCGCCTCGGGCGTCCACTACAGGTAATCCGATGCCTTCCAAATGATTCATGTGACAATTTTGAGCCCATTAGCACTCTACCACTTGGCAAAGCCCAATTCTCTCTTCAGAGTGATAGGGGTATCTGATATCTTTATATTTGCAGACAGTGGAAATGTCTTCCTTTTCTTTTGGGTTCTTTTTTCTCATGTTTTGTTCTTCCTTATTGAAGGGTTGGGGTTGATTGTCTTGACAGTGACCTTGGCTTTCTTGTTCACATTTGGCAGGGCAATTGAAAACAATGGAAAATATTGGCAGTTACACCCCAAGTGAGGCTAATGAAGTCAACAAAATGTTGGCGACTTCTATGGGACAGAAGTTAACATCTGTGTCTCCCATATCCTCTGAAAGTTGTATCCATAGTGAGGCAGCTTACAGTCCTCGAGTGGTCTCAATTGGGCCTTTCCATCGTGGCGAAAAAAGGTTACAAAAAATGGAAGAGCATAAGTGGAGGTACCTATATATTTTTCTTTCTTTGGAGCAAGCAAAACCCTTATTATGTTACAGCTTTAAGGGAGTTGGAACATAGGGCTCACTCAGGAACCATCATGCTTAACAGTGATGAATTCCTAAAAATGATGCTACTCGATGGTTGCTTCATCATTATGTTGCTCTTAAGGTATATGTTCCCTAAGCATGGAGGACCGCGGCAGGGATCCTATATTTGATACAATGTGGATCCTCGATGCTCTACACATCGACATGATATTACTTGAGAATCAACTTCCATTCTTTGTTCTTGAGCGTTTAGATTACCGAACTGCATTTGCTGCACGTCCTTCCCTCCTTGAGCTTACCACTTTTTACTTTGATAACTTAGTGAAGATGGATGAAATTCCAAAGAATCACTACATGCCGTCACCGCCCTCGGAGTCATACCCAAGCATACAGGTCCCATACTCAAGTGTGGCTCCCTCTAGACCCCAAGAAAAGCATTTCCTCCACTTATTACAGAGCTGCTACACGCCATCATTCCAATGGAAGCCCCCAAAGGTGAGAAAACATATGAATGTACACACAGTTTGACCGAGCTCAACGAGGCTGGAGTCAAGTTCAAGTGGTTTCAAGCAATTGCTTTTTCGATGTGAAATTTACTAGTGGAGAGTAGGAAATCCCACATTTACAAATCACTGGCTTCACATAATCCTTCTTTAGAAACCTTATTGCCTTGGAGCAGTGTCACCAATTCGATAAGCCCTACATCACAAGCTATTCAGTCCTAATGGATAGCCTGATCAACACTCCCAATGATGTGGCCTTGCTAATTGGTTATGGAATTTTTGAGAACTTCTCAGGCAGTAACGAAGAAGTGGCACTTCTCTTTAATAATCTATCCAAAGAGGTTACTTTAGGCATTAAGGTTTCCTATTTTCTGGTCTCTGTAAAGACTTGAATTCATACTCCAATATAAGTCGACACCTGTGGAAGGCATCCTTGAAACAGGATTATTTCAACACTCCATGGACATCCATATTTGTTGCTGCTGCAGTTTTTCTTATCATTCTCACAATCATACAAACTGTATGTTCCCTAGTTTCTTTGAAGTCTTAAAAACTCTTGCATGTACTACTCTAATACAAATAAGATTGCTATTGTTAAAAATGATTTGTTCTAATTTTTGCTTTGAATAGATCTTCCCTGATTTAAACCCTCTCCCAAAGGATATGAGAATAACTCACTTATTATTGTTTAGCTAGTAGGACCACACAACCCTGCCTCTTGCATGAGTGGTAGGGGTGTGGCCTTCCAAGGGGAAGGTCTGGGGATCCAATCCACCCCGAGTACGAGCAGCGAGAGCTCCACTGTCATGCTAACTTCTGACCGGTTAAAAGCGAGAGCTCCACTGTCATGCTAACTTCTGACCGGTTAACTCTATTGATGTAGGTAAATGATATAAACTACCCAAAAAAAAAAAAAGGACCACATGGGTCTTTTTTTTTTCTTTTTTTTTAATCGATAATGAGTCATATATTAATCCAAGAGAGTTCTAAAGAGAAGGATTTACCAGAAAGTAAACCCAGGATAAAAAAAGACAAAACTATCCAAACAAGGCAAGAAAACAAGCAAAAACTGGGATGCCTTTGCATAGGGGAAAACATGACAACAAATTTCTGTTTTTCTTTAAATCACAAGAATCAATTGATTTTATAAGATCGTATAAAATGAAAATAATCATAGGTTTTAACATCTTAGAGGAATCCTTTAAAATTATAAGAAGACTTTAATTTAGAGTATAAAGTGTTGAAGCCGAGCTCCCCCTCTCCAATAAAACTTATGGAAGTTTTGTAATTTCAATCTCTCAATTTTTTTCAAAATGCCTATAAGTCTTTTTTTTTTTTTAAATGTCTCTCAATTCAAATTTTGATATCCAAAATGCTCCCAAGTTTCTATACAAAAATGTCTTAAGCACATTTTTTTTCCTTAAATATCCATCAAGTTTCTACTCTATTATTTTATTATTATAATAAATATATTATTTTATTATAATTAAATTCAGAATCTTTGCATGTGCTCGCCCAACTAGTATGCATTAAAAAGGAAGGTCATGCTTAAAACAACTATTGAAGAGGAGTTGTTTGAGCACATCAGGGATGCAGTCACACCAAAAGGTGCTTGGGACGCTTTTGCAGCCCTCTTCTCAAGGAAGAATGATGCAAGGCTACAACAGCTGGAGAATGAGCTCATGTCAACCTCACAAAGAGAAATGATGATCAGCCAATACTTGATGAAGGTAAAATCTATTTGCCGTGAAATTTCACAATTGGATTCGAAAGCTAATATTAATGAACATAGGATGAGAAGAATCATCATCCATGGCCTGAGACCCGAGTATAGTGGGTTCATCACGGTGATTCGTGGTTGGCCAACTCAGCCAACCATCTTAGACTTACAAAATCTATTGGTTGATCAAGAAACTCTAGCAAAACAAATGGCTGGAGTTTCATTAAAGAATGAGGAGGAGGCTCTCTTTAGTAGTAGAAGAAGAGGTAGGCCAAGAGGGCAGGCAAGACCCAAGAAAGAAGAAGGTAGATCAAGGAGGCTGCAGGAGAGGAGCTCTCAGACAGGGGGAGCTCAACATGGCCGAGATAGAGACACACGACAGTCCAAACGGCGTAATGATGAATGCTACAACTGTGGCAAGAGAGGTCACTTCGCTCGAGATTGCTGGGCAAAGAAAAAGGTAGCAGAAGGGAACTTGGTGACATCCAGCAATCACCAAAGTGGGAGCAGTAGTGAGGAAGAGTGGGATGCTGAAGTATCCTTCGCCGTGACTGAGCAAGTCAAAGAAATCTGCTCAGAAGATGAGATTGTCTTCGAGGAGAAGAAAATAGATGATCAATCTGGTGCGGTCACAACTGAAATAGCAGCAAGTTCTATTGTGACGGAAGCAGAAGACATGGCACTTGCTGCAATACAAAATCATGGAGCAATCGACTACAACGAAGATTGGATTGTTGACTCTGGATGCTCCAATCACATGACTGGCAATAAGGATAAACTGCTCAGTGTGTCTGAGTATAAAGGTGGTCGAGTAGTAGTGACGGCCAACAACTCAAGACTGCCAATCACACACATTGGCAAGACGATGATCGTGCCTCGCTTCAGCCTCATCAAGTTCAGTTGCAGAACGTCTATCATGTACCTGGAATGAAGAAGAATCTATTGTCAGTATCACAGCTGACAGCATCAGGTAACTATGTGGTGTTTGGGCCAGAAGACGTCAAAGTGTATCGAAGCTTGGAGCCATCAGATACACCTATCATGGAAGGACGAATGTTAGAATTCATCTACGTGATGTCAGCAGAATCAACATACGTAGACAAGACTCGAAGGAGTGAGACTGCAGATCTATGGCATGCGCGGTTAGGGCACGTTAGCTATTACAAGCTGAAAGAAATTATGAAAAAGTCGATGCTCAAGGGTCTTCCACAACTAGATATTCGAGAAGATACCATCTGCCCCGGATGTCAATATGGTAAGGCTCATCAACTACCCTATAAGGAGTCAAAGTTCAAAGCGAAAGAACCCTTAGAGCTAATCCACTCAGATGTGTTCGGGCCAGTAAAGCAAGCGTCAATCAGTGGCATGCGATACATGGTGACCTTCATCGACGACTACTCAAGGTACGTGTGGATATATTTTCTGAAAGAAAAATCAGAAGTATTCTCCAAGTTTAAGGACTTTCAAGAGAAAGCTGAAAGTGAAGTCAGTCAAAAGATTCGGTGTCTACGTATTGACAATGGGGGAGAATACACGTCAGATGAATTCTCAGCCTACCTTAGAAAATGCAAAATCCGACGACAGCTAACTCGTGCTAGCACCCCACAACAGAATGGTGTAGCTGAGAGAAAGAATCGACACCTTGGAGAGATCTGTCGAAGCATGCTACATGCGAATAATGTGCCTGGACCTTTTTGGGTAGAGTGTATGAAGACAGCAGCTCACGTGATCAACCGGCTACCACAAGCAAGACTTGGGTTTGTGTCACCCTTTCAGAAACTGTGGAATATCAAACCCACAGTAAGTCACTTCCGAGTCTTCGGCTGTGTGTGCTATGTGTTCGTACCTGATCATTTACGGACCAAATTTGATAAGAAGGCTATTCGCTGTATCTTCATTGGATATGATAACGAGAGGAAAGGGTGAAGATGTTACGATCCCAAAACTGGGCGCTGCTATACATCACGAAACATAGTATTTGACGAGGCTTCATCTTGGTGGTCATCACAAGATGTAGTACTGCCAGATTTTAAGGATTTGGAGGATAAGCTACATGAGAAGTTGGTGGAGTCAACTCAAGAAGAAGATTTACAGTTCAGTCAAGAAACTGAGCAACAAATTCACCCACCACGTACTGGGAAAATAAGAAGGGAAGATCAGCCTACAGTATTACAGCCTGACTCGCCAAGATCACCAAATAAGTTTGTAGATCCATGGAGAACCGGTGTACATCACAAAACACCGGAAGAACTTCGGCCAAGTCAACATGAAGACGCTGAAGAAGAGTCAAGGACACAACTTCGCAGGTCTACCAGGCAGAGACGGTCAAATCCGAAGTATGCCAACGCTGCTCTTGCCGAAGAAGATGGTAGGGAACCATCTACATTCGAGGAAGCATCTCAGAGTCTTGAATGGAAAAAGGAAATGGAGGAAGATATTCTAGCACTAAAGCAGAATCAAACCTGGGACTTAGTCCCAAAGCCCAAGGACGTCAAGCTCATAACCTGTCGATGGGTTTATAAGGTGAAGACTCATCCCGATGGTTCCATAGAGAGATACAAGGCTCGACTCGTTGCCCGAGGTTTTTCTCAGCAATATGGATTAGACTATGATGAGACCTTTAGTCCAGTGGCAAAAATTACAATGGTACGTGTCCTTCTAGCACTAGCAGCTAACAAATCATGGAAGCTATGGCAACTGGACGTGAAAAATGCTTTCCTACATGGAGAAGTAGATCGGGATATATACATGGAGCAACCTAAGGGCTTCAAAAGTGGAGTGCATCCCAACTACGTTTGCAAACTAAGAAAAGCTCTTTACAGATTAAAACAAGCACCGAGAGCATGGTATGGTAAGATAGCAGAATTTATGGTGCAAAGTGGATACTTAGTCACGCCGGCAGATTCGAGCCTATTCATCAAGGCTAGAGGTGAAAAACTAGCAATAGTGCTAGTCTATGTAGATGATCTAATCATCACTGGAGATGATGAAGAGGAAATTCGAATAACAAGGGAAAATCTCTCAGTTCGGTTCCAAATGAAGGAGCTTGGAGAACTTAAGCACTTTCTTGGATTTGAGGTGGAACACACACAAGAAGGCTTGTTCCTGTGCCAAGAAAAGTATGCGAGAGATCTTTTATTGAAATATGGCATGGTTGATTGTAAACCAGTTTCTACTCCCATGGAGGCCAACACCAAGCTATGTGTGGAGGAAGGCAAAGACTTGGAGGATTCAACCATGTACCGTCAATTGGTGGGTAGTCTAATCTACCTAATGTTGACACGACCCGACATCTCTTATGCGGTTGGAGTAGTAAGTCGGTTCATGCAAAAACCGAAGAAACCTCACCTAGAAGCGGTTCGACGAATACTCAGATATATGAAGGGCACCTTTGATTTCGGTATCCTTTACAAGAAAGGAGGAATATGTAAGGTGGCTGGCTATTGTGATGCAGATTATGCGGGAGATCATGATACGCGCCGATCAACCACCGGGTACGTGTTCAACCTTGGTTCGGGAGAAATTTCCTGGTGTAGTAAAAAACAGCCAACGGTATCACTATCGACCACTGAAGCAGAATATAGAGCAGCAGCAATGGCAGCTCAAGAGAGTACATGGTTGATGCAGCTAATGAACGATCTACATCAACCTGTTGACTATCCAGTGGCATTGCATTGTGACAACCGATCAGCAATACAGTTGGCAGAAAATCCAGTGTTCCATGCCAGAACGAAGCACGTGGAAGTGCATCACCACTTTATTAGAGAGAAAGTACTTCAAGGAGAGATAGAAATGCATCCAATCAAAGCGGAGGACCAAGTAGCCGACATATTCACTAAAGGACTCAATCTTTCCAAGCTTGCTGAGCTTCGAAAGCTACTAGGTATGACTAGTAGAAGAGTCGGTGTTGAGGGGGGAGTGTTGAGAGTCACCACCAACTCTCTAGAACTTTCTCTCTCCCTTCCAAGTGTCTCTCTTTCTCTAGAGTCTTCTCTCTACATTCATCTCTCTAGAATATTCTATCTCTAGAATTCTCCCTAAGCTTATCTCTATCTCTAGAAAAAGAGGTAGTAGTAGTCTCTAGATGTTTCCTTAGAAAGGAGGTGGGGAGAATGTTCTAGAAATCTAGAACATTCACATGCCTACTATAAATAGAGGGTAGGGTCTCCTTATTTGTGCATAGAAGAAACATAAGCTCTTCTAAGTGTGTGAGGTCTAGTGATAGTGAGTGTGTGTTCTTGTGTGAGGATTGTGAGCATGGGATTTTCCAACCCACTTTCACAATTATATGTTTTGACTTGAGTCGCCACCTATTCATTCTTAGGGATAGGTCCCGGGTATTTGTTTGTTTGGAGAAGGCAAATGGTCTTTACAGAGTTAGGGTAAGCGGTTCGATTAAGTCCTGGGGAAGGTATTAGGCACCCCAAGACCTCCGTTTTATAACGGTTACCTACTCCCTAAACTTAAGCCAATTATAATCTCAAAGTTTAATTAAAATGTCCAAAGTTTTTAAGTGAGTGCTAATCCAAGAAAAATAGAAAGCTAGATGGCTAGGGTCGAACCCGAGTTGAGTTGCCTACGTACTCACATGGTGAGATCAGACCGAGCGTATTTCTGGCACATGAACCCGTGCTGAGGCTAGGGGGGAGTGTGTGTGTGCATAGGATGGTCAAAGGGTCTAGCCTAGAAGGCTATGGTTTAGTTGACCGGGGAGGTCAAGTGCACAAGTGTTAAGTCTAACCGCGGTTAGAGGGTATTTATCCATGGTTAGATGAGCTAACCAAAGCTAAGGAGGTCCTACAAGTCTCTTTTTGTATTTTTTATATTTTTTGAGATTTTTGGGGATATTTGAATGTTTTTTATATTTTAGTTATATTTGAATGTTTTTGGTGTTTTGAGATTTTATCATGTTTTTGGTATTTTGAGATTTTATCATGTTTTTGAATTTTCATATAGGTAAGGTTTTGACAAACTTAACTAAAGTCAAATTTAGTCCAAGAGTTTGGCTAAAAGATTATAGTTTAAGACATAAAGAGGGATGTGCCTTATGAATAGTAAATGGTCTATTAGCAACACCTATTTTGTTGGATTGATGTTGATAATAGATCAAATACCATTGTCTTTAGTATGAAACATTTTTAAGAATGTCCTCTTTAAGTCCTTACACCATCATTTATCTTAAGTCCTTAAACCATCACCTACCCATTCAACATAGAACATGAAGGAAAAATAAAGAAATGAAAGAAAATGAAAACTCATCCTCTCCCTTTTAAGGTGGTTCATTTACACCATTATTAATGATGTAATGTTGCTCTAAAGAATGTTAGGGAGGGGATGAGCTTTCACAAAAAATTCTAAAAAGAGGACTAGAATCTCAAAAGAAAACAAAATGAAAAAGAGAGGTATAGCTTTAGCTTCCACTCTCTATGGGCCTACCCATATCCACACTTGTGGGTACATAAAAAAGAAGAAAATATGTACATGGAAAGGAAAAGAAAAAAGGAGCATCTCCTTGCCTTTGATATGGGGTCCCTCTACACCATTAGATTGGTGTAGAGAGGCCCAACTATGCTTGAGAAATGAGAGATCAAGAAGAGAGAACAAAATAAAAAAAAAGATAAAAAAGAAGAGAAAATGAAAGAAGGAGTGCCTACTCCTCCAAGAATTCTCCTTCAATGCTCCAAGGGGTAGGGTTTTAGAATCCACAAAGGAAGAGAGTTAGTGAAGAACTCTAACCTTTTAGTCTTAGAATTCTTTCCAAACTCTAAACCTTAGTTTCTTCTCCCTTCTTCAAACTCAAGAGAAACACAAGTGGGTGGGAACCTTCTAGGGGTCTTGAGGGATGAATCTAAGGAGCTAAGGGATTGGTATTTATAGGAAAACTAAGAGGTTGGGTTGTGTCTTTTACATGGGGGATAAAAGGAGCTAGTGGGTAAAGACTTGAGTGTTGTAAGGTGAGTTGATAGATTGAGTGTTGTAAGGAGTGTAAGAGAGTTGATGGTTGAGTATTGTAAGGGGTGTAAGAGAGGTGTAAGAGAGTTGGTGGGTTGAGTGAACTATGAGTTATATGGGTATGGGTTCTAGGATATAGGGTGTAAGAGAGGCGTAAGAGAGTTGGTGGGTTGAGTGAACTATGAGTTATATGGGTATGGGTTGGTGTAAGAGAGGTGTAAGAGAGTTGGTGGGTTGAGTGAACTATGGGTTATATGGGTATGGGTTGTAGGATATAGGGTAGGTGGATATGGATATATGGATTAGGTCTTATGAATCATGGGTTATTACTAGATGGGTCATGGGTTATGATTATTGGATTTTGACTATGACATTTGGGCTTGGGCTATGGAAATAGGCTTTGGCTTAGGCAATTGGGTGATTGGATATTTGGGCTTGACTACTTGGGTTGGGTAATGAAATTAGGTAATTGGGTTTGATTGAGTTGTTTAGGTATAAGTTTGGTCAAATGGGCTTGGGCCTTGGGTATACCTAGGGCTTATTAGGGTTAGGCTAGGGCTACCTAGGGTTTGGGTTTAGGACTACCTAGGGTTAAGCTTAGGTTAACTAGGGTTTAGTCCTACGGTTAAGGGTTTACCTAGGGTTTGGTTTGGACCATGGCTAAATTAATTAACCACGGTTAAGGGGTGTAAAAATAGGGTGTTGACAGCTGCCCCTCTTTGTCGGAGAATGCCAAGTTGGAAATTGAACGACAAAGACTAGAATCACCGTATTTTTACACCAGAGCACGCAAGGTAGAGTGAGGTGATGGTCGATCTCACAACCGCTTCACCGAAGATAGAATAAGGTGACGGTCAAACTCATAACCGCCTCACCAAAAATTGAGTTAGGTGATGGTCAAACTCATAACCGCCTCACCGGAGATAGAGCCGGGTGATGATCAAACTCATAACCGCCTCACCGAAGATAGAGTTAGGTGATGGTCAAACTCATAACCGCCTCATCGGAGATAGAGCTGGGTGATGATCAAACTCATAACCGCCTCACCGAAGATAGAGTTAGGTGATGGTCAAACTCATAACCGCCTCACCGGAGATAGAGTAGGGTGATGGTCAAACTCACAACCGCCTCACCGAAGATTGAGTAGGGTGATGGTCAAACTCATAACCGCCTCACCGAAGATAGAGTTGGGTGATGGTTAAACTCATAACTGCCTCACCGGAGATAGAGTAAGGTGATGGTTGTAAGCACCCAATTTTTACACCACGCTTGACCATAGTTAACCTCCGTTAACCATGGTTATTCCAAACCAAACCCTAATTCAACCCCAGGTAGTGGCCTAAGCCCTAGTCTAACCCTAGACTAACCCTAACTGAACCCTAGGTAAACCCTAGACGTAACCCTAGGTCTAACCCTAGCCTAGCCCTAGCCCAAACCCTAGGCAAGACCCCTTGGGCTCAAGACCCATTTACAAAGTCCAAAAATCCAAAAATAATACATTAAAACCTTTTGGGCCCAAACATGGGCCCACTAAGCCCAATCCAAGTGGGACCCACATTACCCCATTTCAAAATTCAAATTTTTTTAGGGTGAAACTTTTGGCTTTCCCCACACATGTGGTGGTTGGGCCCAAAATGGGTAATCAAAACAAAAAAAAAAAAAAAAAAAACCACCTGTTCATCGTCCCTGTCAAAGGGACGATGCACAGTGCTGCTGCCACAGCCCCTGCCTCTCCTGCCCCCTGCTTCGTGTCCCCCACGCGTAGCCACATCACCATTCACCCACATCCTTATCCTTCCATCTCGATCTCTTTTCTTCTTCTATAAAATCCACACGAAGCCACTGTTCATCGGGGATTTTTTCAAAAAAAAAAAACTTCAGTCAGCTCCTCCATCTCTCCCAGCCCTCACATCCCATTCAACTAAGTCCCTAGGTTGGCCCATAAGCATATCATCACCTTTGTACCCTTCTAGGCTTCACCCTCAACCACCACAACACCCACTGTTCAAAGGTTTTTTTTAAAAAAAAACTCTGTCACAGCTACTCAACCCCATCTCCCATCCACCTAACCACTTAGCCATTGCCTTAGTTAGGTCTTAGACTATCCCAGAGTACTCCCATATCCCCCTAAGCCTTCCACAAGCTCTCATAAACATCACCACAACCCATCCATAGCTACTGTCCACGGTAGAGACCCGAATTCAAAAAATTACAGTGGCCACTCCCACTTCGGCCAGCCAACCTACTACGCCTGGACCCCCTCCACTTCACGTCCGGTGATCCATAAGTCACCTGCAATCCCCTCCCGAGCTCCATAGGTCGCCACCGGAGTCGCCTCAACTACCTTCAACACTTGAAGTCGCCACCACCAGCTCGCCACGGTCGCAAAGGAGCTGTGAGGGTATACGCTTCCTATCCCCTTCCTTGTCAGTTAAATTGATATTGTAAGGGACCCCTGGTCCCATTCCAGGGGTCCCCATTTTGCCTTTTCTTTGTTGTTTTTTTCTTAGCTAAAAAAAAAAAAAACAAAAAATCAATAGGCCGACCTTGAGGCGTGGCCACGGGCATAGCCCTCACCACCATACACGACCACTCCCGGAGGTCTGGGGGGGTCCTCAATCAATGAGTGATCCCCCTAGACTCCCATTGCTCAACCGTATCAGCCACCCAAGCTTTTTTTTCAAAAAAAATCGTTTTCAGGACACTATCTTTAACCACATTTTAACCATGGTTAGACCCGTCCTTGGTGAAAACCGAGGCCATGGTTAGACTCATCATACTCTAGACTATCCCCTTGTAAAATTTCAGCCCCTAACTCGCACTCTAACCATCGTTAAATCAACCCCAAAGTGGGGTCGGCAGTGTAAAAATCTGTGCGAGGAGGCAACTTTGGGCCTCTGTGGGGCCCACATCCGACCTTCCCTTGGGCCCCACAAGGGCCCAAATTGTTACCCTCATAGTACGCTTTGCTACCATGGTCTCAGATCTCCCAGGGGTTGAGCCAATTAGTGGGAAAATTGCCGCAAAGTTTGAAAAAAAATCTGTTTTGGTGGAAATCGTCATTTTATGTGGTGTTTTTTGGGGCAACTTTGGGCCACTGTGGGGCCCACATACGGCATCCCCTTGGGCCCCAGAAGGGCCCAAATTGTTTCCCACATATCAGGCTATCCACTGATAGTCTCGGATTCCCGTGATTCTCCCGTTAACCATGGTTAAATTCATGTTAACTATGGTTAAAAATTTCATGCAAATTTTGGGTTTTTTGCAATTTCTGATATTTGTGGGGGCCCAGACCGGGTAGGAGGCCAATCTAGGCCCTGCCATGGATCTTGGGCCCACTGTTACTTCAGTCGGCCCTTTAACCATGGTTAAACTCACCCGTGGTTAACATTTAACCATGGTTAAGCGGCCCATGACCTAGCAAAAATTCTGGAAAAAGCATCAAAAAATCATAAATATTATATGGAATCCAGAAATATCTTCAATTGCATTTTTTACTGTGGTTAAGACACTTAATCAGAGTCGACCCCATTTTTGACCCTTAACCATGGGTGAAAAATCCTGATCCGGAAAAAATCTGGAAAAATGCTCAAAAAATCCAAAATATTAGGAGAAAGCCAAAAATGGTCTCTTTTGACCATTTAACCATGGTTAAGACCCTTAACCATGGTGACCTCCCCTCCTTAACCGCGGTTAAGCACCTTTGACCGCTGGGAAAAATCTGAGAAAATCCCAAAAAATCAGAAAAATCCAAAAAGACCAAAAAAATTTGACATTGGACTTTTTAAACCATGGTTACACCCCTGACCAGGGTTAATCACTTTTCTTAAACCCGGTTAGCAACCCTAACCCTTGGTTAAGACACATTGGGTCTACCGGGCCTCACCCATTGGCCTACCGGGCCTAATCTCGGCCTACTAGGCCAAACCCTAGCCTACCGGGCTCATCCTTGGCCTACCGGGCCCAATCTCGGCCTACCGGACCCAAACTAGCCTACCGGGCTTCACCTTCGGCCTACCGGGCCCAACCCTAGTCTATCGAACTTACCTTAGGCCTACCGGGCCCAATACCAAGCACTTGACCAACCCGGTCAACCACCCTTAGCCTCCCGGCTAGACCCTAAGCCACCCTTGGTGCACACACACACACACCCATAGCCTTGGCACGGGCTCATGTGCCAGAACTACGCTCGGTCTGATCTCACCCCTATGTGAGTACGTATGCAGCCCAATCCGGGTTCGACCCTAGTTTAGGATTTTCTCCTTCTTAGATTAGTATTATCTTAAATACATAAGGCATTTGATTAAATCTGAGATTAATTTGGCTTAACCCTAGTAAGTAGGGAACCACTGAAAGTGGAAGTGCCGGGGTGCCTAACCCCTTCCCCGGACTTAACCGAACCTCTTACCCTGATCTCTGATCACAGACCAAGACCTTATCCAAATCCTGGGGACTTATCCCTTCCGAATGAAAAGGTGGGGACTCTTAACTCCACCCGTGAGATGCAAACCAGGGTTTCACCGAAACCCGCGCTCACAGCTCTGGCGACTCTGCTGGGGACCTGAAGGTTCAACCCGGAATCTAGGTTTAAGCCAAACTAAACCTCAAATTAATCAAATGCTTAAGTATTTAACCAAATACTAATTATTTTACATCTCTTTGATGATTTGTGTACTGTGCATCTCATTCATACCATTGTAGTGTAATCAACCCAATACCTATTAAACAGGCTTATTACGCTCACGGCTGCTGGATGACTATCCTCAGTGACAGGGGCTTAACAGTCTTGGAGGTCCGCGGAACTTGGCCTGTTGAGTGACTATCCTCAGGAAACGGATCTGAACGCTCCCGCTTACTCCAATCGTCCCTTTCAGGGAGTCGCATATACGGTGTTAAGTGATCCCCCCATCCTTAGGAACACACTCTTGCATACCCCAGCATGCATACATATAGCATAGGCTAGGGTATAGTTTACAAGCAGCCCACCTGGAGGGATACTTAAACCCTAACTTGCTTGCACCCTATACCTGTCCCCAGTCATGGTTGACTACCCGGGCACACTCTACCCGGATAACCACCCATCAGGGGCATGTAATGAGCCAACCTTGTGCTTGTAATAATACACATCCTACCCTGCTTCCTGACATAGCATATGAGGTTCAAATCCCAGTCGATTAGGTCTTCACCAGACCTATAACCGACCTTGATCTGATAGGCCCCCGGTTCCCAACAACCCGGGTAAAGCATGCCGGAACTCTGTCCGTCTGCCCTATCGGATCACATGTGCCTTGTCACACCAAGAAAATATTGCATCATTTTTTCATATTGCATCTGCATACACAGTGCACTCACATCGAGTCTAGATGGCAGGTCCTTCAGGGATAACCCAGTCAATTGGTCAACCGGCCTGACCAGTGCATTTGACTTCTCAGGGGGCATGTGATCACAACCTCCAGAAAGCAATTGAGGTCTTCACCCCGAGTCAGGGTATCGTTTGGGCTCAGTACTACAAAGCCGGGACTATCCTAAACCTATCCATGGTTAAACCAGATCCGCGCCTCATGAACGCAGATTTCCAGTGTTGGAACCCATCTTACATGGTGTTCCATTTTGGTAAGAACAAACTGTGTCCAACACTGGAAGAGATTCAGCGCATCTTAGGGTTAAACATGGACGGCGTAGCCATAGTACCGCGCTACAAGACAACATACTAGGCAGACCTGTCTAGGTTTTTGCATATCAAGCCTGCCTGCTTGTAGCCCAGTCCTAACAGCTCTTTTTGGTCGGATACCAGTAGAGTATCTTGAAAGCAGTACAAGTGCAAGGGAAACCCTGACTCTAGTATAGCGGAACTTCTCGGCCTCAATGCCCTTGCACTGATAACCATACCTCAGTTGGTATTCCCGAGATGCCGTACCCTTGTCGAACCAGTTAAGGTAGGGATCCTCAAGGACATGCACAACTCCTGCACAGTACCAATCATCTTTGCAGAGCTTCTCAGGGCTCTCAATCAGGCAGCAAACCACAGAAGGGGCATCTTCCATGCCAGTGCATATCTCCTATACCTGTGGCTAGCAGGACACCTGTCTACGATCATAGCTGCACCAATCAACCTCCGTGAAGTCTACAGTCTACATCGAGAGATTTCTCAGAATCAGGGCTCGATAGCAACTACAGACATCAAAAAGCTCTACCAGCTTCTCCAAACCCTGTCAGAGGAGATCATACCGCAGTGAGTTGTCATCACTGGAAGGCGATGCATGATCCTTGCCAGACTTACAGGCTCCGCAGCCTACATTCCACTCCTAGTCCTTAGACAGTTCGGATTCCCTCAGCGTATCCCAGTTATAGACCGGCACAGAAATGATTGGATCACTTTCACTGTACGTTCCGACAGCCTCACAGGTCAATTCCAGTCAAATTGGCAAAAACTTCAGACGAGATCAGCGGACAGACTTTGTGGTTACATCAGGACCACCTACAGATGCAGCATACCGACTTTGGATGGAAAATCCTGACATTCCATCTCCCATGCTTGTACCCAGGGAACTGCCTACACCCATCTCGGCTCCATCACACGGGACTATACCCTTGGCTGAAAAGGTAGTCCACTGGAGAAACATCTTCCTGAAGAGACAGCTTCAAATTTAGTTGAAAGAGAAGCAGCTACGGAAGGCTCAACAAACATTCAGGATGTAGAGCGGGACAGCAAAACTTCAGGCCATAGATCGAGCATCTCGAGCAGACAGTCCGGTCTTGTCAGAAGAAGCGGAAAGGCGACACCAGAAAAACAGCCATCATTAGGGCTCAGCTACACTTTTATCAAGAGCACCTTGACAGTGCAAAGGCTGAGATGACTCCTCGGATCCGACAATTCGGATCCCGGATGTTCAATGCTGCTGAAGCCATTGAGAATTTGGAGGTTGAGGTCACATCCCTCCAACAGCAAATCATGGACCCAGACGGTGTGCCCCGACCGTTTGACTTCGGGATCCCTGATGGACCTGCCTAGGATCGAGTCTTTTTCTCTTTTTGAGTCACAGTCCTGTACTCTTTTCCCGCACAAAGTCTTTTCTTGCATCTTCTTCCTCACATCATAAACGTGCATAACCGATAAGTCACTCTATTCACAATTGTACCATGACATTAGGCACAAACACCTGCACTGGGCCCCTCTGACATTATTGCATCATCCATGCACCCTCATCATTGCCCGTGCACAACATTTGCACTAGCTAGGATCACTGCACATACACTATATGTACACTACACCTTACACTTGCACTTGCATCACCGGTATGCTATACTACACTAGGCATTTACACATGCACTGCCACCGCATCTGCATTACTAGGACACAACACTTGCACCCATCTAGAAAATGTAGAACCCAGTCTATCCTAGCCTAGGCATCACTCATGCATCTGTAGAGTACAGCCCATACATCATGTAGTCGACAACACTCCTAGAAGTGACCCAACTACAAGAATCAATAGACCATGTCTATCCTTCACTCTATCCCATTAGGAGTGTTGCTTAGGGTCGAGTCTTTTCTCTTTTTGAGTCTCACCTCATTTATTGGGTTTTTACCCGTGCATGCTCATGCATTTTAGATTCACATACCTTACCCCCGGTATTGACTCGCTCTATCTTTCCAAATCTCACCTTACTGAGGCGGTAACTTAAGGACTCAAGCGATGGAACGCGGAGAAGCATCGAGCAGCCAAGAAATCATCTTGACAACTCTCCCCCATCAAGAGCAAGACATCAAGGAAATCAAGTCTCTCCTCCAAGATATGGCTACCGCTCTCGACAAGCTCTTGGTGGCACAACGACAAACCCAGATCCGTCCCCCTACCTCTCAGAAAAACGCATCCAACCCAGTGGCACAACCACAGAAACCTCCCTGTCACCCGCTCCCCAAGCTTAAGAAAGAGCGGACACCACCCAAGGATTTCACCCCTTCTCCTCTCAGCCAACTCCTACCAGTTCTCACTGATAGGAAATTGATCACACTCCGTGGTCCTACCCCATTGCAACCCTTAGCCAAACGGAAACACAACTACAAGGAACAGGAACACTGTGCTTTTCATCAAGGCCCTGGGCACTCTACCGATCACTGCATGGCCTTGAAGCATATAGTTGAAGAACTAATCAACGAGGGCAAACTTGATTATGTGCCCGGTAGTTGGAGTTCCAGAAAACCCTATCCCCTCATCAGCCCATCATCAAACCACCTTCACGCCACCTAGAGCAGTGTATTCACCAACTTATCTGGAGAGGGAGACCTGAAAGCGAAATTCTGAGTTCGGTTGATCAGAGCCAAGCCCAGTCTAAGTCTGTCTTAGTTAGGATTTCTTTCATGTTAGAGTCGGCTGCAGTGGTCCTGTATGAGTCCAGTCAAACTCTTTCAATTCAATGAAATCACTTTTTTTAAGAGTTTCATCTTCATACTTGTGTAGCATAGCTGAATGCTTCCTAAGCTTATCTGCCTTAACAAGAGATCACCTAAATAGATAATCAAACTCATAATCCCCAGGGGCAGAATACGATGAAAAGCAGAATTCTCATCCAGAAACCTTGTCCTGTACAGAGCTGGGTAGCATATCTGAATGTAAAGGTCAAGACCTCGCCACACCAGGGGCAGGGGGCAATCAAAAGCAAGGGGTAAGCCCATCTCCGGTCATCCGATGTAAGCTCCCCCAGGACAATGCTTGGAGCAGGGGGCAACTTGAACAAGAAGCTGACACTCGGACAAGTAACTTACAACTGCGAGAAAACCTGCACAGATTTACTAGGGGCAAATGCCTCGCCCGACAAAGCAAGGGGCAATATCGGACTAATCACCGGATCCCGAACCAATCAAATGGGCAAAATCAAAGTACAGTGCTTAAGGTCTTGTCTGACAACGCTTGCACTTTTAGCCGCTTCGGGAAAGGACAGGAAGCCATCTTTGGCACCCCTTCATCCCCTTCAATGTAAACCCGTTTTACAAATCAAGAAAATCCGCTAGTTAGCCCCTTGAGCCCAACAGCCTTTTTTTCATAAAACCTCTTCAGGGACACCCTCCCTTGCCAATCTGTGGCATTCGCCTGAACTACGTTACGACCTGATCCTACAAAGGGTACGTAGGCAGCCTGACAAATCAGGTGCGGTCATAAAAAGGGATCATACCACCCCAATCTCCACTACGCAGAGTCAAACCATCCCCAGTGGAACCAAAGCCTCTTTGGAATGTCTCCCTGCAGAGATAGAGAAAAAAAATCGTCTCAACTTCTCAAGTCAAGGGTAAAAAAAAAAATTCCATTAAAGGAAAACCCAAAAGATAACCTCTCCGGACTCTGTCCCCAACAGATACCTTTCAAGGAAAATCTCTCTAAAAAAAAATCCCCAAGTAGAGACAACCTTTTTTGAAACTCTCCCCAGCAAAGACAACCTCTCTCAAAATTTAACACAAAAAAAACTCTGCTGGAAATCTAAAAGTACAAATCCTCAGGAGAGTACAACGAGTACAATGGAAGAGATCCCCAAAAGAATAACTGCAAAGGAGAAATCCCAGGGTGTCCCAAACTTCGGTCTCCCAGCCTACATTTCATCCTATCACAAGTCTTCCTAGATCCCCTAGAGACTGAAATTGCAAGCAGCTTATCACGCAAGTATCTGAAAGCGAGATAGCGACATCCATGGAATGGGAACAAAACTCCGTTCAAATCCATCACGGGTCCAATGAAAACCAGAAATAGCATTGGTGCGCAAAAATTACGCGAACCCAGACCTGGTCTCAAGACCAGGGGCAAAAAAGGGAAGAAAACTTATCAGCTTCGCAGGCATGAGGAAAACCGGCAACGGTCTCATTGCGGAAAAACTATGCGAACCCCATGACTTGGTTATTCCAAGGGTAAAAAAGGGAGAAAAGCTGAAGAGCAGTTTAGCAAAAGAATCCGGCAATAATCAGGCTCGCCGAATTCCCGACAATCCCCCATAGGTCACTAGCAGATGGCCCAGAAAAACAGATCCCCCGACAGTAGCCTCTAGCAAAGCTTAATTCCCTAGATCATCAGTAGTGGTCTACAACAGGAGCACATTCCCCAGCGGATCCCCAGCAGAAGCCTCTAATTGCTCTCTATAAACATTCTCCCATGCAAGAATCTGAAAGCATCCAGTTTTCTTTTCAGCAAGCATCTCCCCAGCCGGAATACTCAATCAGCAGCTAGGAAGAGCAACTTTCATTGGCAAAGCTACCTAAGTCCTCAGCAAAGCCCGACTCCGCAAGATGCAAATCATGGCTTCATCAATGTCATAACAGGACAAATCTGCTTAGCATTGTACTCTATCCCTAAGGACAAAATCCATTCACCTTGTGAAAGTGATCTCCTTGTTAAATCACATTAGCAAAGGAAGCATTCAACTTCAAATTATGAGTCTCCTTCTGGTCACCATCAGAGTTCCCATACTCGTAGGATCAGCCATCCTCGAAGTCTGTCAAATCCCGTGACGTCTTCCAAGTCTGTCAAATCCTGTGACGTCTCTCAATCACCGCCAGAGTCCCAATACTCACCAAGTCAATCACATTCTAAGTGTCTTTCCACCGGCTTGGCTAGGTCAAACAGAACTCAGCAATCGCCCGAGATGCATCACGGTTTCAACAAGAAGCGAGAGCAAAATCGAATGCCTTCAGAATCTTCAAATAGCAAAGGACTGGTCTCCAAGAGCGCGTCATATACCCAACCCTCCTTCAACCTGCATGCCACACTAGGGAAACCAGGACTAGTCTAACCTCTCATGTATAAGTCAAGCCGTGTCACTCAAATCCAGCTGCAAACTAGTTGCACACACTCAATCGAGTCGTACATAATGCACTCTAGCTAATCAAATCCAGCTGCACACTAGTTGCACACACTCAATCGAGTCGAACACAATATAGCTGTAAACTAGTTGCACACACTCAATCGATTCGCACATAATGCACTCTAGCTAATCAAATCCAGCTGCACACTAGTTGCACATACTCAATCGAGTCGCACATAATGCACTCTAGCTACTCAAATCCAGTTGTACACTAGTTGCACACACTCACTTGGGTCACACATAATGCACTCCAGCTACTCAAATCCATTTGCACACTAGTTGCACACACTCAATCGAGTCGCACATAATGCACTCTATCTACTCAAATCCAACTGCACACTAGTTGCACACACTTAATCAAGTCATTCATCGCACTCAAACTAACTGCATCCAAGTTTCACATTGCACTCTAACTGCACACAATCAAGTTGCACTCAATACATCATAGCTACATAATAGTTGCATACAAGGTGAAAGCCTTATCCAATACATTCAAGTCGCACAACTCATTGCATGCACTTAATCAACTCGCGCACCTTAGCATCAATCATCTTGATCAAAATCCAGTGTCTTTCAGTCATATCAGCATCAATCCGGCTAGTGCCTCCAGGCCATACCTCAAATCTTTGAACATTCTATGGGTACCTTTATAGTGTACACCACTGGACATCCCGTGTGTACCTTGACAGTGTACACCACCCGTATGTCCTCTTTGTGACACCCCCATGTGTCCTGGGCATCCGAGGTGAGCGTCGATATAACACACTTTGTCGACACCTCGCATGCCCGACATCCCGTGTGTACCTTGACAGTGTATATCATCCGCATGTCCCCTTTGTGACACCCCCGTGTGTCCTGGGCATCCCAGGTGAGCGTCGACATAACGCACTTTGTCGACACCTCGCATGCCCGACATCCCTGTGTTACCTTGATCGTTTACACCCCGCAGTCCCCTGAGTGGAAACCCACGTTGTGTCCTGGGCATCCCAGGTGAGCGTCGACATCAGAAAGCACTTTTGGCGACACCTCGCATGCCCGACTCCCGCGTGTACCGTGAAGTGTACACCACCCGCATGTCCCTTGTGACACCCCCGTGTGTCCTAGGCATTCCCAGGTAAGCGTTCGACATAACGCCATTTGTCGACAACTCGCAGACCCGCCATTTCCCGCAGGTGTACCTTGATCAGGGTACACCACCCGCATGTCTCACTTTGTGACACCCCGTGTGTCCGGGCATCTCAGGTGAGCGTCGACATAAAAACACTTTGGAGACACCTCGCATGCCCGACACCCGGTGACCTTGACATGTGTTACACCACCCGCATGTCAACCTTTGTGACCCCCTGTGTGTCCTGGGCATCCCAGCGTGAGCGTGAATAACGCACTTGTCACACCTCGCATGCACGACAGCAGCGTGTAACATTGACCAGTGTACACCACTACATGTACCCTTTGTGCACCCCCGTGTGTCCTGGGCTTTCCATGTGAGAGTCGTCGGCATAACACACTTTGTCGACACCTCGCTATGCCTGACACTAGTGTGGACCTGGACAGTGTACACACCCACTGTTTACTTGTGACACCTATGTGTCCTGGCATCACAGGTGAGCGTGAATAACGCATTTGTCGGCACCTCGTATGCCCGACATCCAGTGTGTACCTTAACAGGGTATACCACCAGCAGTCCCCTTTGTGATAAACCGTTGTCCTGGGCATTGCAGGGTGAGCGTCGAAATAACACACTTTGTCGAACCCGAATCACGACATTCCGTTTGTGTTACACTTGCAGTGTACACCACATGATGTATCTCTATGACACCCCCATGTGTCTTAGGCATCCCAGGTGAGAGTCGGCATGAACGCACTTTGTCGAGATTTATGCCGATTCCGAGAGTACATTGGCAAGGTGCACCACCTACAGGTCTAGCTCTTGACAGCCTGGTGGCCGAGAATACAGGTTGAGCTCGACAATAACACCCTGTGTCGACACCTCGAATGTCAAAAACCTTGTGTGTTATCGACACCCCGTGTATCCTCGATCGACCCGGTTAATTCTCCCCGGAAACGCATCGTGTTTCGATCAATCCCCTCGCCCAAGAGTCGAGAGGCGAGAGAAGTCTTTTGAGCCCAAGTAGCTGTATGGGGCTACGCCATCCATAAATCTGTCGTCCGACTACTACTATCTTAGAGTCGTTTGTAATCATTTCACCACAGTAACATTTGACAGCATGGCATTTCATGATCCAAATTCTCATCTTGGGGGCTCAGAAAATATAGGATGTTTCCAGTCGTTGCGTTCAATTGTCCTCCTGACACCCCCCCCCCCCCTCCCGGCAAAGAGGGGCAGCTGTAAGCACCCAATTTTTACACACGATGGACACAGTACCTCCGTTAACCATGGTTATTCCAAACCAAACCTAATTCAACCCCAGGTAGTGGCCTAGCTAGTCAACCCGTAGGGACTAACCCAAGAACCTAGGTATGACCCTAGACGTAACCATAGGTCGACCCTAGCCTAGACCTAGCCCAAAACCCTAGGGCAAGACCCTGGGCCAAGACCATTGACAGAAAAAAGTCCAAAAATCCAAAAATAATACATAAAACCTTTGGGCCCAAACATGGGCCCACTAAGCCCAATCCAAAGTGGGACCCCCATACCCCATTTCAAAATTCAAATTTTTTTAGAGGTGAAAACTTTGGGCTTCCCAAACATGGGGTGGTGGGGCACCAAAAATGGGTAAAGTCAAACAAATCAAAAAAACACAAAAAAAAAACCACCTGTTTCATCGTCCCTGTCAAAGAAGGGCGAGAAAAGTGCTGAGGCCACAGGCCCTGCCTCTCCTTGCCCCGTGCTTCGTGTCCCCCACGCGTAGCCACCATCACATTCAACAACATCCTATCTTCCATCTGATCTCTTTTTCTTATTCTATAAAAGCACACGAAGCCAATGTTATCGGGGATTTTTTAAAAAAAAAACTTCGTCAGCTCCTCAATCTTCTCCAGCCCTAATCCCATGCAACAAGTCCCTAGGTTGGCCCATAAGCCTATCATCACCTTTGTCCTTCTAGGCTTAACCCAGCACCAGCGCCACAAACACCAAGGTGCAAAGGTTTTTTTTTTAAAAAAAAAACTATGTCACCAGTTACTCACCCCATCTCACCCAAAGCCCCATCAACTAACCTACTTAGCCATTGCCACCTTGTGGACACCCATGTGGGTCCCATGGGCATCCCAGGGTGAAGCGTCGACATAACTATCTTTGTCAGACACTAGCCAATGCCGAAATGTCCTGAAGGGTACCTTGCCAGGTTACGACCACGCTACATGTCCCCTTTGTGACACCCCCGTGTGTCCTGGGCATTCCATGTGAGCGTCGGCATAACACACTTTGTCGACACCTCGCATGCCTGACATCTCGTGTGTACCTTGACAGTGTACACCACCCACATGTTTCCTTTGTGACACCCTCATGTGTCCTAGGCATCCCAGGTGAGCGTCGACATAACGCACTTTGTCGGCACCTCGTATGCCCGACATCCCGTGTGTACCTTAACAGTGTATACCACCAGCATGTCCCCTTTGTGATACACCCGTGTGTCCTGGGCATTGCAGGTGAGCGTCGACATAACACACTTTGTCGACACCTCGCATGCCCGACATTCCGTGTGTACCTTGACAGTGTACACCACCTGCATGTCATCTCTATGACACCCCCATGTGTCTTAGGCATCACAGGTGAGCGTCGGCATAACGCACTTTGTCGATACTTCTATGCCCGATATCCCGTGTGTACCTTGGCAATGTGCACCACCTACATGTCCTCCTCTTTGACAGCCTGTGTGTCCTTAGCATACCAGGTGAGCTTCGACATAACACACTTTGTCGACACCTCGAATGCTCAACACCTTGTGTGTTATCGACACCCCGTGTATCCTCCGATCGACCCGGTTAATATCCCCCGGGAAACGCTGTTCGATCAATCCCCTCGCCGCGTCCGAGCGACACGTTCTTTTGGCCAGTGCTTTAGGGCTACGCCATCCATACATTCTTGTCCTTCCCCTACTACTCACTATCTCTAGTAGTAGTTTTCATCATTTCACCACAGTCACCATTTGCACAGCATGCATCATTCCAAATTCTCATCTTGGTGTAAAAATAGGATGTTTCCAGTCTTTGCCGTTCAATTGTCATCCTGACACTCTCCGGCAAAGAGGGGCAGCTGTAAGCACCCAATTTTTACACCACGCTTGACCATAGTTAACCTCCGTTAACCATGGTTATTCCAAACCAAACCCTAATTCAACCCCAGGTAGTGGCCTAAGCCCTAGTCTAACCCTAGACTAACCCTAACTGAACCCTAGGTAAACCCTAGACGTAACCCTAGGTCTAACCCTAGCCTAGCCCTAGCCCAAACCCTAGGCAAGACCCCTTGGGCTCAAGACCCATTTACAAAGTCCAAAAATCCAAAAATAATACATTAAAACCTTTTGGGCCCAAACATGGGCCCACTAAGCCCAATCCAAGTGGGACCCACATTACCCCATTTCAAAATTCAAATTTTTTTAGGGTGAAACTTTTGGCTTTCCCCACACATGTGGTGGTTGGGCCCAAAATGGGTAATCAAAACAAAAAAAATCAAAAAAAAAACCACCTGTTCATCGTCCCTGTCAAAGGGACGATGCACAGTGCTGCTGCCACAGCCCCTGCCTCTCCTGCCCCCTGCTTCGTGTCCCCCACGCGTAGCCACATCACCATTCACCCACATCCTTATCCTTCCATCTCGATCTCTTTTCTTCTTCTATAAAATCCACACGAAGCCACTGTTCATCGGGGATTTTTTCAAAAAAAAAAAACTTCAGTCAGCTCCTCCATCTCTCCCAGCCCTCACATCCCATTCAACTAAGTCCCTAGGTTGGCCCATAAGCATATCATCACCTTTGTACCCTTCTAGGCTTCACCCTCAACCACCACAACACCCACTGTTCAAAGGTTTTTTTTTAAAAAAAACTCTGTCACAGCTACTCAACCCCATCTCCCATCCACCTAACCACTTAGCCATTGCCTTAGTTAGGTCTTAGACTATCCCAGAGTACTCCCATATCCCCCTAAGCCTTCCACAAGCTCTCATAAACATCACCACAACCCATCCATAGCTACTGTCCACGGTAGAGACCCGAATTCAAAAAATTACAGTGGCCACTCCCACTTCGGCCAGCCAACCTACTACGCCTGGACCCCCTCCACTTCACGTCCGGTGATCCATAAGTCACCTGCAATCCCCTCCCGAGCTCCATAGGTCGCCACCGGAGTCGCCTCAACTACCTTCAACACTTGAAGTCACCACCACCTGCTCGCCACAGTCGCAAAGGAGCTGTGAGGGTATACGCTTCCTATCCCATTCCTTGTCAGTTAAATTGAAATTGTAAGGGACCCCTGGTCCCATTCCAGAGGTCCCCATTTTGCCTTTTCTTTGTTGTTTTTTTTTTAGCTAAAAAAAAAAAAAAATCAATACGCCGACCTTGAGGCGTGGCCACGGGCATAGCCCTCACCACCATACACGACCACTCCCGGAGGTCTGGGGGGTCCTCAATCAATGAGTGATCCCCCTAGACTCCCATTGCTCAACCGTATCAGCCACTCAAGCTTTTTTTTCAAAAAAAATTTCAAAAAAATCATTTTCAGGATACTACCTTTAACCCCATTTTAACCATGGTTAGACCCGGCCTTGGTGAAAACCGAGGCCATGGTTAGACTCATCATACTCCAGGCTATCCCCTTGTACAATTTCAGCCCCTAACTCGCACTCTAACCATAGTTAAATCAACCCCAAAGTGGGATCGGCAGTGTAAAAATCTGTGCGAGGAGGCAATTTGGGCCTCTGTGGGGCCCACATCCGACCTTCCCTTGGGCCCCAAAAAGGCCCAAATTGTTACCCTCATAGTAGGCTTCGCTACCATGGTCTCAGATCCCCCAGGAGTTGAGCCAATCAGCGGGAAAACCACCGCAAAGTTTGAAAAAAAATCTGTTTTGGTGGAAATCGTCATTTTATGTGGTGTTTTCTGGGGCAACTTTGGGCCACTGTGGGGCTCACATACGGCATCCCCTTGGGCCCCAAAAGGGCCCAAATTGTTTCCCACATATCAGGTTATCCACTGATAGTCTCGGATTCCCGTGATTCCCCCGTTAACCATGGTTAAATTCATGTTAACTATGGTTAAAAATTTCATGCAAATTTTGGGTTTTTTGCAATTTCTAATATTTGTGGGGGCCCAGACCGGGTAGGACGCCAGTCTAGGCCCTGCCATGGATCTTGGGCCCACTTTTGCTTCAGTCGGCCCCTTAACCATGGTTAAACTCACCCGTGGTTAACATTTAACCATGGTTAAGCAGCCCATGACCTAGCAAAAATTATGGAAAAAGCATCAAAAAATCTTAAATATTACATGGAATCCATAAATATCTTCAATTGCATTTTTTACTGTGGTTAAGACACTTAATCAGAGTCGACCCCATTTTTGACCCTTAACCACGGGTAAAAAATCCTGATCCGGAAAAAATCTGGAAAAATGCTCAAAAAATCCAAAATATTAGGAGAAACCCAAAAATGGTCTCTTTTGACCATTTAACCATGGTTAAGACCCTTAACCATGGTGACCTCCCCTCCTTAACCGCGGTTAAGCACCTTTGACCGCTGGGAAAAATCTGAGAAAATCCCAAAAAATCAGAAAAATCCAAAAAAAGCAAAAAAATCTGACATTGGATTTTTTTAACCATGGTTAGCACCCCTGACCAGGGTTAATCACTTTTCTTAACCCCGATTAACAACCCTAACCCTTGGTTAAGACACATTGGGTCTACCGGGCCTCACCCCCTGGCCTACCGGGCCTAAACTCGGCCTACTGGGCCAAACCCTAGCCTACCGGGCTCATCCTTGGCCTACCGGGCCCAATCTCGGCCTACCGGACCCAAACTAGCCTACCGGGCTTCACCTTCGGCCTACCGGGCCCAACCCTAGTCTATCGGACTTACCTTAGGCCTACCGAGCCTAATACCAAGCACTTGACCAACCCGGTCAACCACCCCTAGCCTCCCGGCTAGACCCTAACCCACCCTTGGTGCACACACACACACACCCCTAGCCTTGGCACGGGCTCATGTGCCGGAACTACGCTCGGTCTGATCTCACCCCTATGTGAGTATGTAGGCAGTCCAACTCGGGTTCGACCCTAGTCTAGGATTTTCTCCTTCTTAGATTAGCATTATCTTAAATACTTAAGGCATTTGATTAAATCTGAGATTAATGTGGCTTAACCCTAGTAAGTAGGGAACCACTGAAAGTGGAAGTGCCGGGGTGCCTAACCCCTTCCCCGGACTTAACTGAACTTCTTACCCTGATCTCTGATCACAAACCAAGACCTTATCCAAATCCCGGGGACTTATCCCTTCCGAAAGAATAGGTGGCGACTCTTAACTCCACCCGTGAGATGCAAACCAGGGTTTCACCGAAACCCGCGCTCACAATGGTCAAACTCACAACCGCCTCACCGAAGATAAGAGTAGGGTGATGGTCAAACTCACAACCGCCTCACCGAAGATAAGAGTAGGGTGATGGTCAAACTCACAACCGCCTCACCGAAGATTGAGTAGGGTGATGGTCAAACTCATAACCGCCTCACCGAAGATAGAGTTGGGTGATGGTTAAACTCATAACCGCCTCACAGGAGATAGAGTAAGGTGATGGTCAAACTCACAACCGCCTCACCGAAGATAAGAGTTGGGTGATGGTCAAACTCATAACCGCCTCACCGAAGATTAAGTAGGGTGATGGTCAAACTCATAACTGCCTCACCGAAGAAAGAGTTGGGTGATGGTTAAACTCATAACCGCCTCACCGGAGATAGAGTAAGGTGATGGTCAAACTCACAACCTCCTCACCGAAGATAAGAGTTGGGTGATGGTCAAACTCATAACCGGCTCACCGGAGATAGAGTAGGGTGATGGTCAAACTCACAACCGCCTTACCGAAGATAGAGTAGGGTGATGGTCAAACTCATAACCGCCTCACCGGAGATAGAGTAGGGTGATGGTTAAACTCATAACCGCCTCACCGGAGATAGAGTTAGGTGATGGTCAAACTCATAACCGCCCCAGCGGAGATAGAGAATGCAAAATGGAAGGTGACGGGTGCAAGACTAACATCACCGAGGCCGTAACTGACGTCCGGGCACATGATCGGGACAGTACTCCTTTAACAGTGAGCTAGTCGAGCAGAGATAGACTTCACAAGAGGCCGCAACTGAAATCGACTGTTCCAGTGCTCCTTTAATAGTGAAGGGAGCGCAATGCTATAAGCATCCGCCCAAAAGATTGGCAGGGATAATGAGGGTAAAGACAGCCGCCCGACTGCTTTACCGAGATAGGATGCAATGTTGTGGGCAACCGCCCGATTGCCTCGCTGGGGTGAATTTGATGTGGTAGTTGATAGGTATGAGTAAGAATTTGAGAAGCAAGATGGATCATATATGAGAGTGAGAGCCGTAGCCCTGAGCCATTGCACGAATCTCATGTCTCTGTGCATATATAAAGCCTGATGGATCTGACATGCCCCTTGGCCTGGATCATTCGACTGTATGTGCTTACCCCTTGGGATATACTGATCTTCAAACATTTGTATCACTCAGAATAGTTTACCGACTTTACTCTGCTTTGGTTTCCCTGCTCCTCTTGCGCTAGCGGGAATGAGTAACTGACTCTAATGAGGAGTGAATTTTGACCGACTGATGATGACTTGATAAAAAGACAGATGGACTAACAGACAAGAGATGTCACAGACCTATTGAGGAGATGATGGAGTGACTGACAGATGATGGTAGTAGCCTGACAATTGGCAGGTGGACTGACTGTGTCTGAGATTGCTTACATTGAAAAACTTATCTAGGTTCCTTCTGCTTTCAGGTGAACGATTATGCTATGTATGATCATCCTTGTGGTAGACCCACATTTGCTAGGGAGGGATGTCTGCAAAACCTGTATTAGCGTATTTTCTCTCTTTTGCCCCTGGGCCTTTTCAAGTTTTCACCAGGACTGGGTTGTATGTTTTGATCTTTGTCCCTTTTTTGCCCCTGGGCCTTTTCAGGTTTTCACCAGGACTGGGTTCACGTAATTTTTGTGCAATAGCAAGATTGAATATTCTTTACTATGCCCGTGAAATTTGATTTATCCCTTTTTTTCCCCTGGGTCCTTTCGGGCTTTTACCAAGACTGGGTATACAAGCTTCGCATTTTCTCATTGTCTACTCTTTTCTCTGATAATTCTCCAGTCTACTCTCATCATTGCCTGTTGGTAATGGAGGTGAATGATTTTGACCATTAATGCTCAAGTCCTCTCAAAGATCAAGGAGGGCTTAGTGTTTGGGACGAAACGTGGGTTGACTAGAAACGAGATAAGGCTCAAAATTTCAGTTCTAGCAAGGGCAGGGCACCCTGTGATTTTGTTCGGTGTCGGGATAGAACCAGCTTATGCATTCTTGATCTTTTGGTATAGCTTTGCTGTGTAACCAAGTACCTTTTTCTTTATTTTTTTTTTTTTTTTTTGAGTTTTCTTTTCATTCTTTTCTCTTTTTTTGTTTTTTTTTTTGGTACATGGTTGTCTTGTATTGTGGCACATTTGCTGTGCTATGATCACACCTGATTTCAGGCTGCCTACGTACCCAAATAGGGATCAGGTCAAGACGTAGTTCGACCAAAAGGCCGCATTTGGTGGTTGCTCTTTGCTGGTTGTTTCTCTTTTGAATTATCATTTTGACATTCAAGGGGTGCCCTTTGTGGGAGTTTTGAAAGAAAGGCTATTAGGCTCAAAGGTCTAACTAGCGGATATATACATAGCATGGGTGAGCGAGGTGTTGTGAAGGTTTATCCAAAGATGGCCTCCTATCCTATCCTTGATTGGTCGAGAGCATGTATGGTCATTGCATTGCCTCGTTTCAGTTGATTGTCCTTTGATGCTCAGAGAGGTCTTCACTGTTTCTGCATTTGTTTAAATAGTTGTTGAACTTCCCATTGAATGATCAAGTTGTCCCTTACAGGCATTAGGAACTAGTCCAGCTCCCAAATTAAGCATCTCAGAACACAATAAAACTTGACTTAGACTTAAAACAACAATTTTCATTAAAATGTCAAAATGGACAGACTTGACAAAAAGACATAGCAAGGACCTCTGGTCACTTGCTTGGACTGGACTGATGATAGGGATAGACATGGACCAACATGGCCGACTGAGGTACCAAGAAAAGAGGTACAAGATAGACATAATAAAAGTGGGATTGTTCAAAAGTCAACTACAGAACTATTCCGGCTGAAACGCCTTAGTTTGCAGGAGGAGAATGATCTGGGAGAAGAGCTTGATTGATGTCCGTATTTCCCGGTGCAAAGCAAATTCTGTCGGTTTCCAGCAAGTCCTGGATTGCGTGTTTCAAATCATAGCACCTGTCAGTAGGGTGCCCTGGTGATTGGTGATACACGCAGTGCTGATCCGCCCTGTAGTTCTTGGGAAGATTTACCGGTGGAGGCTGTGGATCTTTCTGAGTGATCAGTTTCTTGTCCAATAGGAATGACATGAGTGCCATCGGAGAGTATGGTAGTGGAGTGAATGCCCGGTTTCTCTTCTGTTTAAGAGTCATCTGGTGAGAGAGTAGCTTCCCCTGGGGTTGCTGAACTTGCCGTGGTCGTTGAGCTTGTTGGCGAGACAAGTTGGGCACCCGGACTGGTATGGCTGATACCGTGTGTCCATCGTCCTCACTCTTTTTGTTTTCTCTTTTCGGATGGATGAGAGATCAAGAGGAAGATGCGCCCTTCGTTCCTTGAAAAATGTCGACTGACCTGCTGTCACCCAATGTCGTTTCAATTCTGGCACCACACTTGGCCATGGTGCTAAAGTCAGAGATGGGCTGTGACGCTAGAAGAGTCTTGAGTGGGTGTTTAAGGGTGCGGAGGAAAGTTGTTACCAATTCTTCTTCCGGCAGAGGGGTGCTCATCTTGCCAGCCATTTCTCTCCACCGAACTGAATACTCGATGAAGGTTTCATTATTCCTCTGGGACATTCTTTCAAGATCTGCTCTTTGCGGGACCAGGTCAACATTGTAAGAGTACTGGGCAATGAAGGTTTCGCAGAGATCTTCCCAAGTTCGTACCTTGCTAGGGTCCAGCTTGGTGAACCACTGTAATGCAGGTCCTTTCAGGCTTTTCTGAAATAATTGGACCAGCAGTTTATCTCCATGTTCGAGCTGGAACAATTCTCCACAGTATGCTCTCAAGTGTGTCTCAGGACAACCCTTCCCACTGTATTTTTCAAAATCAGGAACCTTGAAGTCCTTGGGCATTTGGATTCCGGGATGTATGCACATATCCCTGAAGTTGGTGGACTTACGGGATCCTTGATTTTGCTTCATCAGCTCTTCCAATTTCTCAATCCTTTTCTGGTATACATCTGGGATTTGGGCAGTGCTTGAGGATACATGAGCGGACCCTGTATGAGGTTCACCTCTGGCTCTGGCCTCTTCTTCCTCGTAATGGTCTACGAGTCGTGGGGAGATATGGTGAGTAGGTTGTGGCTGAATTGACGAAGGAGGAATGTTGGAGGTAAGTGATGGTTGGGTAGGTTGAACAGGTTGTGATGCGATGTTGATGGTGGGTAGAGAAGGGGTAATGTTGGTTGTAGATGGTGGGTTTGGTTGTGATGGCCTTATTGTCTCGACCGATTGAGGGTTGGAGGAAGAGAGGGCCTGAGTCATTGCCCGCATAAAATCCTGAACGATGTTTGTCAAATTTTCAATACTCCGGGCATTTTCTGCTAGTCTTTCTTCAAAATCCGGAACCTGAGGTTGTGATCTCGGGGTATCCGGGTCAGTCTCTTGTCCATCTCGAGGGTCCATGTCGTGTCAGGTATTTTGCTTTTCAGATCCGTGCTTGGCTCAGAGTATGCTCCCTGAAAAGATGGGTGATATGGAGTGAGAGTTGGAATAGAATGGAAGAAATAAAGGAAGCATACAGGTGACCTAATAGTCTCGCTGACCTAGGGATAATGCCCATAGTCTGGAAATTGGAATGACATGCAAGAGAAGGGGAGGAAGTCGGAATGCATGCAAATGACCTAACTGTCTAATTGACATAGGGGCAATGCCCCTGATCTGGAGTTGGAAAGTCATGCAGGAATGACACTTTTTTTATTTTTTATTTTTTTTTATTTTTTGATTTTTTTTTAAGGTAGGACATAACAGGTGTGACTCGATAGGGTAGGCGGAGAGAACTCCGTCCTACTAACCTGGGTTGTTGGTAACCAGGGCCTACTGGGGCAAAGTTGGAGTGGGTTAATGGGCTTACCGATTGCAACTTAGGGTGTGAATCTCACATGTATGTCTGGAGATAGGGTAGGAGGTCTTTTATTACAAGCACAAAAAAAAAGGCTCAATACATGCCCCCTGGATGAGTGTTTATCTGGATAGAGTGTCATGATGTTCAGCCATGATTGGGGGACAGGTATAGGGTACAAGCAGGTTAGGGTTTAGAATATCCCTCCAGGGTGGGCTGCTTGTAGACTATACCTCAGCCTATTCTATACGTATGCATGTTGGGGTATTGCAGGGTGTTCCTAAAGGATGGGGGGATCACTTAACACCGTATATGCGACTCCCTGGTATAGAACATACCTGGGACGATTGGTGTAAGCGGGAGCGTTCAGAATCCTTCCCTGAGAGTAGTCACCCAGCAGGAGTAATTCCGCGGACCTCCAAGACTGTTAAGCCCCTGTCACTGAGGATGGTCATCCAACAGCCGTGAGCGTAATAAGCCTGTCTAATGGGTATTGGGTTGTTACACTAGTATGCTATGCATGAAATGCAATGTACAAGAAACATCCCAAAAAGTATAAAGAATCAACATTTAATTAAATACTTAAGTATTTTAATTAATTTTGAGATTATTTGGCTTAAATTTAAGTTCCGGCTTGAACCTTATCCCCAGCAGAGTCGCCAGAGCTGTGAGCATGGGATTTTCCAACCCACTTTCACAATTATATGTTTTGACTTGAGTGGCCACCTATTCATTCTTAGGGATAGGTCCCGGGTATTTGTTTGTTTGGATAAGGCAAATGGTCTTTACAGAGTTAGGGTAAGCGGTTCGATTAAGTCCTGGGGAAGGTATTAGGCACCCCAAGACCTCCGTTTTATAACGGTTACCTACTCCCTAAACTTAAGCCAATTATAATCTCAAAGTTTAATTAAAATGTCCAAAGTTTTTAAGTGAGTGTTAATCCAAGAAAAATAGAAAGCTAGATGGCTAGGGTCGAACCCGAGTTGAGTTGCCTACGTACTCACATGGTGAGATCAGACCGAGCGTAGTTCTGGCACATGAACCCGTGCCGAGGCTAGGGGGGAGTGTGTGTGTGCATAGGATGGTCAAATGGTCTAGCCTAGAAGGCTATGGTTTAGTTGACCGGGGAGGTCAAGTGGACAAGTGTTAAGTCTAACCGCGGTTAGAGGGTATTTATCCATGGTTAGATGAGCTAACCAAAGCTAAGGAGGTCCTAAAAGTCTCTTTTTGGTCTTTTTGTATTTTTTATATTTTTTGAGATTTTTGGGGATATTTGAATTTTTTTTATATTTTGGTTATATTTGAATGTTTTTGGTGTTTTGAGATTTTATCATGTTTTTGGTATTTTGAGATTTTATCATGTTTTTGAATTTTCATATAGGTAAGGTTTTGACAAACTTAACTAAAGTCAAATTTAGTCCAAGAGTTTGGCTAAAAGATTATAGTTTAAGACATAAAGAGGGATGTGCCTTATGAATAGTAAATGGTCTATTACCAACACCTATTTTGTTGGATTGATGTTGATAATAGATCAAATACCATTGTCTTTAGTATGAAACATTTTTAAGAATGTCCTCTTTAAGTTCTTACACCATCATTTATCTTAAGTCCTTAAACCATCACCTACCCATTCAACATAGAACATGAAGGAAAAATAAAGAAATGAAAGAAAATGAAAACTCATCCTCTCCCTTTTAAGGTGGTTCATTTACACCATTATTAATGATGTAATGTTGCTCTAAAGAATGTTAGGGAGGGGATGAGCTTTCACAAAAAATTCTAGAAAGAGGACTAGAATCTCAAAAGAAAACAAAATGAAAAAGAGAGGTATAGCTTTAGCTTCCACTCTCTATGGGCCTACCCATATCCACACTTGTGGGTACATAAAAAAGAAGAAAATATGTACATGGAAAGGAAAAGAAAAAAGGAGCATCTCCTTGCCTTTGATATGGGGTCCCTCTACACCATTAGATTGGTGTAGAGAGGCCCAACTATGCTTGAGAAATGAGAGATCAAGAAGAGAGAACCAAATAAAAAAAAAGATAAAAAAGAAGAGAAAATGAAAGAAGGAGTGCCTACTCCTCCAAGAATTCTCATTCAATGCTCCAAGGGGTAGGGTTTTAGAATCCACAAAGGAAGAGAGTTAGTGAAGAACTCTAAGCTTTTAGTCTTAGAATTCTTTCCAAACTCTAAACCTTAGTTTCTTCTCCCTTCTTCAAACTCAAGAGAAACACAAGTGGGTGGGAACCTTCTAGGGGTCTTGAGGGATGGATCTAAGGAGCTAAGGGATTGGTATTTATAGGAAAACTAAGAGGTTGGGTTGTGTCTTTTACATGGGGGATAAAAGGAGCTAGTGGGTAAAGACTTGAGTGTTGTAAGGTGAGTTGATAGATTGAGTGTTGTAAGGAGTATAAGAGAGTTGATGGTTGAGTATTGTAAGGGGTGTAAGAGAGGTGTAAGAGAGTTGGTGGGTTGAGTGAACTATGAGTTATATGGGTATGGGTTCTAGGATATAGGGTGTAAGAGAGGTGTAAGAGAGTTGGTGGGTTGAGTGAACTATGAGTTATATGGGTATGGGTTGGTGTAAGAGAGGTGTAAGAGAGTTGGTGGGTTGAGTGAACTATGGGTTATATGGGTATGGGTTGTAGGATATAGGGTAGGTGGATATGGATATATGGATTAGGTCTTATGAATCATGGGTTATTAGTAGATGGGTCATGGGTTATGATTATTGGATTTTGACTATGACATTTGGGCTTGGGCTATGGAAATAGGCTTTGGCTTAGGCAATTGGGTGATTGGATATTTGGGCTTGACTACTTGGGTTGGGTAATGAAATTAGGTAATTGGGTTTGATTGAGTTGTTTAAGTATAAGTTTGGTCAAATGGGCTTGGACCTTGGGTATACGTAGGGCTTATTAGGGTTAGGCTAGGGCTACCTAGGGTTTGGGTTTAGGACTACCTAGGGTTAAGCTTAGGTTAACTAGGGTCTTAACTAGGGTTTAGTCCTACGGTTAAGGGTTTACCTAGGGATTGGTTTGGACCATGGCTAAATTAATTAACCACGGTTAAGGGGTGTAAAAATAGGATGCTGACAAGGATAAGAGTAAGTGCATCTCTTGAGTGTTAGTGTTCCTTGAGTGTCCCTTAAGTGTTGTATATTTTTGAGTTAGTGCATCAATAAAAGCTTCTTTATTTGAGTTTCCACTGCTTCTATACTCAACAGGATCTGTACCTGTAACAAGAATATCATCTACATAGATGAGGATATATAGATGAATATTGCCCTTATGATAGACAAATAAGGAGGTATCCACTGGTGAGGATAGGAAACCGAATTCAAGTAGAGTTTGAGATAGACGCATAAACCAAGCACGAGGTGTTTGTTTAAGGCCATAAAGTGACTTGGTCAGTTTGCAAACATAATCTGGAAAATCTGAATTAACAAACCCCTTAGGTTGCTCCATATATACATCCTCTAGCAAGATCCCATGAAGAAAAGCGTTAGATACATCAAGCTGTCTGATTTCCCAATCAAATTAGACAGAAAGTGTAAGAATCACCCGTATCGTAGAAGGCTTAATTACTGGACTAAAAGTCTCAGTAAAGTCAATACCTTCTTCTTGAGCCAACCCAGAGCCACTAATCTTGCTTTGAATCTGTCAACCTCACCTATGGGTGTTTGTTTGACTTTATACACCCACTTATTTCCCACCACATTATGATTAACAGGTGTGGAACATAGCTTCCATGTCTCATTAGCCAATAAAGCATCATATTCCTCTCTCATAGCAATACACCATTCAGGTAATAAAGCAGCTTGTCGGTAAGAGTTTGGTTCAAGTGGAGTCACATTACTGGATAATGCTTGGAGAGGATATTTGGTGGAATAGAGTTTAAAATCTGAAAATGTGCGAGGTTTGAGGTTGCCCGTTTGGGAGCGAGTTGTCATGGGGTGATGAGATTGATTGGAAGAAGAGGAAACTTCGGGTATAGAGAGGATAGGAGCTGGACTAGGTATAGGAGAAGGTAAAGTTGAAATATTAGGAGAAGTGGGGGCAGGTAAGAATTCTAGAGAAGAATCAGGTGAATCTGAAATAATTGGAGATGAATGTGGTAAATTAGAAGTAGATAAAGAAAAAGAAGGAGAAGGTAAAGACGTACCTTGAGAGGAGACCACTGGAAGAGGTTCAGAGGACTGCAATTCATCCCTAGCAGGAAATGTATTCGCATTAAACACAACATGCTGTGAGATTAACACTTTTTGAGTGACAGGATCCAAGCATCTATATCCATTTTGATGGGAACTATAGCCTAGAAATATGCAACATTTGGATCTGAACATTAATTTGTGAGTTGCATATGGTCGCAACAATGGAAAACAAGCACAACCAAAGGTGTGAATTGAAGGGAGGTATAATCAAGATGCTTGCCAGATAATTTATGATATGGTGTTTGGTAATCAAGAGTAGGTGTTGGCAATCTATTAATGAGAAAGATGGTTGTTAAAAAGACATCAACCCAAAATTTAGTGGGCAAAAATGACTGAGCTAACAGAGACAGTCCCATTTCCACTACATGACTGCGCTCAACAACCCCATTTTGTTGGGGTGTATGAGGACAAGTGAGGTGATGTTGGATTCCATTAGAGGAAAGAAATGATTGAAATTGGTTGGACATGTATTCTCCACCTCCATCCGATTGTAATTGCTTAATTTTGTAGGAAAATTGGTTTTCAACTAGTGTTTTGAATTTAACAAAACAAGCATATACATCAAATTTATTTTGGAGAGGATAAAGCCATGAGAATCGTGAAAAGTCATCAATGAATATAACATAATACTTGTAGCCATTGAGAGATTTAGTAGAACAAGACCATACATCGGTATGAATTAACTGCAAAGGAAAGGAAGAAACACGGGTAGAAGGTTTGAAAGGAAGTTGTTTACCTTTGCCAAGTTGGCAAGGTTCACAAAAATGCATTTTATTCACTGATCCTTCAATAGGTAAGGAATGTTTATTTAACAGCTGAGATACAATGGGAAGAGATGCATGACCCAATCTAGAATGCCAAACTGAAACTGGTACTTTAATTCCTACAATGGTTGCCAAAGCATGTGATTTATTGATAGACATTGACTGTAAATGGATTGGATAGAGACCACCTTCACTCCTACCTTCCAGTAGTGTCGCCCCCGTATGCATGTCCTTGACAAAATAATGAGTACCAGTTAGAATAAAGAAGCAATTATTATCAAGACAGAAGTGATTGATGGAAAGCAAATTAGCAGAAGCTTGAGAACAATGGAGGACACGTTTGAGGTTTAATTTAGCTTCAGGGGTATGAAAAATAGCAGTACCAGTATGTGCAATACTCAAACCTTGGCCATTACCAACAGCTATTTTTCTTGTCTTGTGTATGGTTGTTGCAGAGTGAGATGCTCCAAATTGGCAGTAATGTGCTGATTAGCTCCACTATCAGCAAACCATGTCTCTTCCTCTTGCTCAGCATTGGTATGTGCCACCATAGCAGCTAACTGAGTTGGTGGATGACGACCCTAATATGCATAATCCATTTTGTGAAAGCAATATAATGCCTTATGACTTAACTTTCCACAGATTTGACAAGGTGACTTGGGAGTGAAAAATGAGTGCTGCATCTGATTTGACTGAGGTGAGGAAGGTAAACCAGAGGGTTTTGGTGAATATTGAGGACGAGGATTTTGTGAATATGAAGGACGTGAATATGGTTTACTTGGGTTTTTGGGTTTGCGATTGTACTACTGTTGGTTGGATTAGGGAGTGAAGAATGCAAAATTATTGGTCTCAGGTGGTATAGAAGTATTCTGGTTTCCAATAATAGTTCATATGACAAGAGCTCGGCTTGAAAATCTTCAAAAGAAACATTCTTGTCTCTAGTAGCAAAGGATAGAGAGGTTATAAAAGGATTAAAGGAGGGGTTGAGACCACTCACGATATAAGACATTAAGTCATCATCCTCAAGTGGCTTACCAACTACAAATAATTCATCTGACACTAACTTCGCTTTTTCAAGAAAATCAATGCACATCATTGACCCTTGATGAAGAGTCTGCAGTTTTTGCTTTAGGTGGTGCACACGGGTTTTGGATTGAGAGGCAAACTTGTTTGCTAGAGAACTCCACACCTCCCGTGCCCCTCTTAACCCTTGTTTAACCATGGTTAAGCTTAACTAGATTAAAATTAATAATTTTGTTTTTTGGTTTTTCTAAAAACCATGGTTAGATTGTTTAATCCTAAGGGGTTAATCACAATTGATGAATGGTAAAAAAAGGGCTTAGACCAATGAGGTCACTGGGTCAGCTTTTAAGCTGATCCTGCGGTCCGTTTTCCATTTCCCCCTTTTATTTTTGGTTGGAAAGGTATCAAGTAACACACGCTACTCGACTGTCTCCTCACTTTCCCAATCGGTAGCATGAATCATGTTTTGTTACCTTTTTTTTTTTTTTGTGGTTGGAAAGGTATCAAGTAATACATAGTGAGTCACGAAATAAATCTCCAATGTCCATATAGTTGATTAGGGTTCCATGATGCCATTTACCTTCAATAAGAAATCTTAATTAGTTTTTTTTTTTTTTCAACCTTTAACCTTCTGGTTTTTTGTTATATAAGTTATAAACTCTCGTTTCTCAAACATGAGTAGGAATTATGTATATTTTTTAAATCAAGAGAGTAGGATAACGTAGCTGTCTCATTGTCATCAATGCTTTACCCCAATATTTCTGTTAGGCAACATGAAACCTATATTTTGTGACTTCACTGTTAAAATATTCATTCATGACCAGGGGTGGAGCTAGGTTTCTCTTGCAGGATGCCCCCAAATTTTTTTTAGAATGCCAAGTTCATGATTCATCACCTCTGTTTGTATCCATTTATAAAGAAAATTTTTATTTCAGGAGTTTAGGGAGCTAGAGCTAACATTATAAGAAATTTTTTTTCCCCAAAATTTCAGGGGAGGGGTGCTTCAGCCCCCCTGGGCCCCATGTGGCTCCACCCCTGTTCATGACTTCAGTCAAATTGTTTGCTATTAAATAATCTGACATTTAAGAAAACCTCTTTCCGTTTTCTTAAGATAGAAATCAGCTCTCGTATTTTGTTGAATATTCTTCTAATAATACACCCTTGCTTCACTAAAACCAGTTAAAATGATAAATGTAAATGTTGATAAAACCATATAAATAGGGGATGAATGGTGGTTAAAGGAGAATGAAAGTTAACACTCCATATCCGTCTTTCCATACATTTAACAGTTAAACTATTTTAATTAAGGCCACTTCATATAAATGGTCATTATCCTTTTGTTTTTTTTTTTGGTCTTCAAAAGGAGTAGGTATCCCATTAAATGTCATTGAACGTGCAAAACCCTGGGAGGTTAGTGCTAACATACCAGTGAACTCGGATGGGCAACAGGGCTTGCTGTTGGCCATATGTGTCTTATAAAATGAGGGCCCACCTACTGTTTACATGGGAATCACCAAATGATAAAAATGGGGCCCATTTTACAAGACACATATGGGCAACAGCGCAACAGCGAGCGCTGTTGCCCATCCGAACTCCATACCAGTGGAGGCGAGTTTTTTTTTCTCGATACTAGTGGAGGCGAGTTCACACTAGTATGTGTTAGGGTTTTGTACGTTTGCTAGAAAAGTCCAACCAATTATAAAAGCTACATAACTCGATTACCTTATCTATATATAAGACTCAATTCATAGCTTCATTATTCTCCTCTCGTTTTTTTATTGGAGAGTGTGTTAGTGAACTAACGAACACCCCGTATGATGCGCGGGACCAAAATTGAGATCAACAATCTCCATCTAAAACACCCTACAACCAGTAGCTAAAAATTATAAGAGCTATAGTTGCTCCTGGCTCTCACAAAGCTAGCTCAACTTCCATGAACCTTTGTTAATTTTTTTTAACACCTATAATTAAAATTATTTTATTTTATTTTTCTAAAAACCAAGGATAGATGGATGAACCCTAGGGGGGTCTGAATCTTAACCACTGTTAAATACAGTTTAAAGGGAGACACGTGACATTGAAAGGAGACCCGAGACACACCTCCTCGCATCACCGACTGAGGAGGTGATTATTTTCCAATATATAATAGGGGAGATTTATTTTCAAAATAAATAAATTAGAAATAAATGAGTTCCAAAATTCAATCTATATCCCTTTCTCTTAAAATACACCCCACCAACAGCAATATGTCTCTAAAATTAACCCCACCAACTACTCCTTCATTCTCCTCATATCATCCTACCAAAACCCCCATAACAGATCACTCTTTTCTTTATAAAAACAGCTCTTATCTTACTTTCATAGTTTCAGGACATTCCACTGGATTGATTCAAATGTAGAGGCTAAAACAACAACCTGCCGTATTGGACACCCAAGCTGTTGACTCAATTGGCCATTCACAGTGAAAATGGCCAATTGAGAATGATTGAGTGTAAGTTGACTCACTTACTCTGTGAAGGATTTTGGGAACTTTGTAAATACTAGTCTCACATGATAAGAGAGGTACGGTGCTCAAAATTTATCTAAAAGAATTTATCAATATTTAAATGCAAACACTATCCTCCGCTTTCATTCGCCCGACTTATTGGACCGATATCTTCTATCTTTCCGCTTCCATTGTCAACAAACAAGCCAAGTGATCAACCAAGCTAAGATCACTAGCAATCAGCACCACCCTTTAAAACATGAGAAAGAAAAGAAACAACTATTATAAACAAAGTTTGTAGTTTATTTATTATGATTTCCTTTCAAGGCTCTTCCATTCATTTTGGACATGGCGAACTAACTTGAATGGATTTGGCAATCCAAATATTAAGTTTGTTAGTGTTCATATAAAATAGAGGACAACAAATAAAATTTGTAAAAAAAAAAAGGACTTTGCTATTGAGACCGTAGAAGGGCCGAGACCACCGAGACCGTGCATGCATGCACGGGATTTCAGGTGGGGCCCACGTTCACATGGTAGGCCCCACCTGCAATCCGGTGCATCCATGCACGGTCTTGGAAGTCTCGGCCCTTTTGCGGTCTCAATAGCATTTCCCAAAAAAAAAATATGCAACTTTTGTGCTTGTTTGCACGTAAATTTTTTGAAAGTAAAACACTTTATATGAGGATGACATTTAAGAAAAGATAATGCTTCTGGGTCTGTCTTAGGGTCGAGACTAATGAGATTGTGCTATCCATCATGGGATTTCAGGTGGGGCCCACCATGTGAAAATGGACCCCACTTGAAATCCCGTGCTGGGCGGCACGGTCTCGGTGGTCCTAGCACTAAGGCAGCCTCATTTGCAAAGTCCTTTAAAAAAAATAGATTCTAAAAATCCATGTCATTTGAATAAACTTTGATAGTATAATTTAAAAATACCTAAAGTACCCATTTTTACATGTGTTTCTAAAATGAGAATGGTCTTTGAGTCAGAATTCGAACTTGTTGACGCGGAGAGCCATCAAAGGACAGTGGCTCATTTGTGAGCCGAGAAACCCGCGAAAGAGGATGGAATTACCATGTATTACTTGTATTTTAAACAACATAATTGTTTAACTGGGAAAAACAATGACAAAAGTATGTGCTTTCTATGGTTATTGTTTGAAAAAATTACCCTTTTTTCACATGTGATTTTCAACAATGATTAATGTTAACATGTCAAATTATCCTTCACAAAGTGAATTTTTTCAAATAATATTAATTCACCGCGTTATATTTGTTGGTATCGTCCGCTATTGTTAACATGTCATCCAAATATGACAAAAATACTCCTTTTAAATGCCCTTTTTTCAAATGATAAAATACATGTATAATTTACATTTTTTTAACAACTGCCATACATGATTGGGCTTACTAACATACAATAATGAAGGGTTTTTTCATTACCATTTTTTTATGAACACATGTAAAGAGATATTTTTATCAATTGAAAGGAAAAAATGTAAAGTTGGTATCTCTTCAATGTATAAAAGTGGTTTATCGTTTGAAGGGCATGTAAAGATGGTATTATGTAAACAAAAGGGTACGGAAAGACGGAATATTTTAATCATCTTAGATGACATCCTCACAATAATATTGAGATATCCCTGCATCTTTAATCAAAACACTATGAAGTAAAATTAAAATATACTTTAAATGATTTTACCCTTAAAACTATTTACTGCAAACAAAAGAAAACAAATTGGAAAGTGTAAAGAAACAGAGGAATGCTAGCCATTAGATTTGACATAAAATAAGTTTCACCATTTGCTCTAGGTAAAGTTAGTAAATTTGTATATTATTCGTGAATTATATGTGAATACTATGTATAATTCGTTATACATATAATTCGACAGTACTATTCTAAGACACAAAAAATTCACAAACGTTTTAAGGTGAATCATTCGCGAATAATACGTATAAGATAAAAATACCTAATCCTATAAGGTAAGTCCATAAACCATCTTTCTTCATTCTTGCATATGCAAACAACTTTTTTTTTTCTCAATTTCTTTCTCTCCCTCAATCCCTAACCCAAAATTCCAATTTTGAAAGCCGTTGGTCGCCAATCTCGAAGCACTCAATGGCTACCCGCCCAATCTCCTCCACTTCTCTCGATCTTTTTCTCTTCCTAAATCCATAATCCTAACTATTTTACAATCATCACACGTCACAATGGCATTGCCAATCGCTAACAGTAAAAGACCAAGTCTCCGACTGTACAATCTTGTCAATGTCAACAACCACCATCTCTCAATCTTCCTTCCAAGTGTGATTTTCTCACTCTCTCTCTCTCTATCAATCTCATGTTGAACTATTTTTTTCTTTAATTTTTTCTAGTGTGAGTTTAAAGAATTAATGCCTCCAATTATAATCTATTTATTTTGGCGCACCTTTTACGTTTTGTGTCTTTTGAGTAATTTTTTAAAAGAATTATAAATGACTATTAGAATTATACTTGAATAATTCTCGTAGCAAATTTTTATGGTACGCCACCGTATTACCAACTATATATGGTCCCAGCCTCTAGCTAGTATTACTAACTAATTCTTCTTCCAAATTAAGATTCATAATTATAAACAATAATGCTAGCCCAACTGTTACAAATCAAATAAATTTCTTTTTTTTTTTTGGTAAACTCAGTAACACCACAAGGTGATTACTGAAGGCAAAAATAAATTTCACACTCAGCCCACTTTCAACCCTATTTCGACCATTTTCAAAGCACGGAGTAGGGACAAAGGAGATGTATTTATACGGAAAAAAGTGAATGTGGTAGCCAGGTTAGGTGTGGAGTCTGATTCAAGTCGCATGTTAAGAGTCCCCACACACTATAACACTGTAGGTTAGGCCAGTCGTCTACAGGCTATTTTTCTTGTGAGTGATATAGATATAACTCGTAAGCATAACAATTGGTGTGAAACCAATGAATTTTCTAACTCCATTTCATACTTCTTGAAGGAAGCTGTCTCATCGTCATCAATGTTCGATGGGAGCATGAATCTTGTTTTGTCACTTCAGCCCTTCCTGTATTATCCGACATTGAAGAATGGAAAGTGATTGAAAATTCTCCCCTATTGGGAATCTTGTTTTGTCACTTCAGACCTTCCTATATATTATGTGACATTTAAGAATGGAAAGTGATTGAAAACTCTTCGCTAATAGGTATTATCAATTGCTGGGTGGCATGATTGAAAATCCAACGGTAACAAGGCCCATGCATTAAAGGGTTACCTCACTTAATATTTAACACTGTTGTGACAGTGCCCACCAACGAACGAGAGTTTTCAATCGCTTTGATGGTAGGTACTAGTAGAGCTGGGCCTAGGGGTGTCAACGAGTTGAGCCAGCTCGACTCAAAATAAACCGAACTTAGAGATTTTATTTTGGGCTCATTGAGCGGAGCCGAGCCGAGCCTTAAAAGTGAGCTCGAAAAATAAACGAGCTAAGCCTGAATAATAGATGGCTCAGCTTGGCTCGGCTCGGCTCGATTAATTTTATAATAATATCCTTTAAAAATTAAATTTATATTATATATTTAGTATACTTTTTTTTTGGTAAGATATATTTAGTATACATTAGCATAATTATTTCATTTTAAGTTTTAACTCAAGCTTTCATGAGTCACATGACATCCCAAAAAAAATGCCCTTTTAAATTTTTTTAATTGAATTTAGTGCTTATCAATGTATTTAAAAAAGTAAAATTATCGAACTGAGCCGAGCCGAGCCGAGCCGAGCTCAAGCTCAACGATTTGTGGACGAGACGAACTCGAGCTGACCGTTCTGAGCTCGAGCCGAGCCTGAGCATCTGTAAAATTCCAACGAGCCGAGCCCGAGCAATGCCCAGCTCGACTCATTGACACCCCTAACTGGGGCCAGATGATTGAAAATACAACCGTGATATACGTCTAGTAGGGCCCACTATTTATTGCATGGCGCTTCTCATCGTTGGATTTTTAATCATCTGGCCCAATTCTCAATAATACCTACTATTGAGGATTTTCAATCACTTTCTTTTAAAAATACCTCCCTCTGTTTTGTAAATGATAGAAAAGTCAATTACTTCGCTAAAAGCTTTATATGGGGTTTCAAAGAGCATCAAAGTTAATGCTTTATGTCTATCTGTTATATATTTAAGGGCAGTGATTAGCACACCCACGCATTTGGCTTGTAGTCTAATGTCTGGCTTGTAGTCTAATGTCATGACCACATGTCTCTTTTAGCACTCCTTTAACTATGCTTAAGCTCAAGAAAATTAAAACTAATATTTTTGTTTTTCTTTTAAAACCAATGTTAGATTGCTTACCCTTGGAGTGAGTGAATCTTAACTACAATTGATGTGTAATAAAAATGGGGGTTGGGACCAATGAAAGCTACTAGTCTAATGTGGCAATAAGGTAAGCATTTCCCTCTGTTTAACGACTATTTTTAATTAAGGCTGCTCCATAGGTAGTCATTGTCATTTTTTCTTAAAAAAAAGAGAAGATATCCCATTAAAATGTTAGCGAGTGTGTAATCCCCTGGCACGGATGTTAGAAAGGCCCATCACATTATAAAATCTATATTTTTACTATTATAATGGGAGAGGGAGGCGTAGCCTGATCTTTCAAAATTCTCAAACTACTCTTATATAAAACAAAACTTTGATTCAATGTTTTACTTTAATGTGTTAATGTTTCTTTACAATTATAATGGGAGAGGGAAGCGTATATATATATATAACACTCTCATTTCATGACTTCTTTTAAATGGTAGAACCTTATGAGGACTTTTTTTTTTTGAAATGTTATCATGTAACAAACACACACTCACGCTAAATTCACCCACACAACCTTTTGGAGTAGTTGCTTGGACTTACCTTATGGCACCTTTGCAACTACCTTATGAGTGTTGGGGAATAATGGAACCCAATGGAAAAGAATAAACAAGCACACACTAAAAGAGAATACAAGAGATATATGTGGTTCGACAATAACCTGTCTACGTCCACGTGTCAAGATTTGATTACTTCCTTTATTCAAAAAAACCTTGAGGAACCAGTACAATAACACTCAACTCACCTTCTCAATGAAACCCAAAGGAGAATCCCGATCTATCCTCCCTTAAACCTTTCTCAAGCCCTAGTATGCTTAACAATTTCTATTATCTCTCACTCCCAATCTTTTACATTAACTTACAAACCCTAGACCCATATATATACATACATATATATATATATATATAGACCTAAAATCAGAGTCCTAGACAATTAGAAACACCCCTTACTGAAATAGTTGTTTCCAAAGCAAAGGAACAGACTAGCGTTGCTTCGATCGATCGGCACCTAATTCAGATCAATCGGATTGCTCCCAAAGCTTTTTTCCGTTTACTGGCGTGCACCTCGATCAATCGGTGTCTTACCTCCGATCGATCGGAGCTTCTGGATTTCCATGAATTTGAGTCATTCCTTACAAATCTCCACCTTGGCGAGAATTTCACGACATCGTCACAACCAAGAGAACTGATTTACTAATCACCAAGCAAACCTTCAAGGTAGATTACCTCATCACCCACATCCGGAAAGCACCTCCACCTTGAATCAGACGCTCTCTCAAAATTCTGTAACATCCATTTGTAAATACCGCAAATACTGCAAACAACCCTTTTGACCTTGTCTGCCTCTGCACCATCTACGAAAAAGACTCACCAGCTACACACACTCTCGAATCACCTCGGAAAGTCATTCACTGAATTTGATCAAACACAGTCAAAACTCGTGTGTAGCTTGAAAACACGTCCTCCTTTCTAGAAGAACGCCGGACGAGGACATAGACACGTCCTCTCCGTCAAATGCACCTTATCACCATCTCCTTCCTTTCAAAAACCCTCTGAAACACAAGTCCTCACATCAAGTGCAAAAGAGACATTAGGTGAGTTTTCTACCATCTACATTACATCTGGTTTTTGTTTTCCTGCAGACCTTTTAGTGGCTCCATCTATCACTATATTCCCATCCAGGAGATACAAACATTCATACTTCTTCTCATTCATCAAAACAAAGCATCCCCATTTAAGTTTAATAACTCCACCCCTTGCCGTGTAACAACAACGGAATTTAACTAGCCAAAAGAAATTAGATTCCTTCGCAATTTAGCAACACAATCTACCCCTCCCAAAGTTCGAATCACTCCATCAAACATTCTTATCTTTACAGTTCCAAACCCCATAATTTCACATTCAAATCCATCACCCAATGACAATTTTTCAGCCATCTTTTAGAAAGTATCAAAGAATTTCATATTTGAGCAAAAATGAAACGAAGCCCCCGAATCTAAAATCCATTTACTAGAAGAATTGTCTATATCTTTGGAGATTGTAAAAGCATCTCCAATGTATTATTCTTTGTCCTTTGTTATTGCCGCCAAAAAATCTCCTTTAGAATAATCCCTCTTCCTATCAGCATGTAGTATTTTTTTTTGAAGTGTCCTAATTCTTTACAATGATACCACTGGACCCCACCTTTTCCTTGGATTTTGATTGCCTTTTCCAGATCCTCTCTCCAAGTCTCTTCCTGCTCCCCAAGCAACCGTAGCATGATTATAATTTTGATCATGCATTGGTTTCCGCCTAATCTTGTTAGAGAGTAGCGCCGCCGTGACCTCTTCCAATAACAATGTATCCTTGCCATATATGAGGGTTGACACCAAGTTCTCATATGATTCCGGAAGTGATGTCAGAAGACTCAGGGCCTTATCTTCTTCATCTATCTTAAAATCAACTTTCTACAGTTGATTCAAGATTTGATTGAATACATTTATGTGCTTCATGAGATCAATACCCACCAATATCTTCAAAGTATTCAATTGTCTTTTCAGATATAACCTGTTTGTAATGCTCTTTCTGATGTAGAGTTTTTTCAACTTCTTCTAGAGTTTCGGTGTTGATTCCTCATCCATAACGCTATGCATCATATTATCTGCAAAACGAAGGCGTATTGTGCTGACTACCTTCGCATCAATGCCTTCCAAATCTGCATCGAGTATCTTTTCCAGTTTACCAAACTCCCCCTTCAATGCTCTTGCAAGACCCTATTGAATTAGAATATCATTTACCGTCATTTGTAACAGATTGAAATTCTCTTTTCTGTTAAAATTTTTCAGGGAAAATTGCCAATAATTTTTCAAAGCCACTGAAAAATAATTAACCCGGTGCTCTGATACCAATTTGTTGGAGAATAATGGAATCTAACGGAAAAGAATAACCAACTACACACCACAAGAGAGCATAAGAGTTACACGTGGTTTAGCAATAGCCTGCCTACGTACACAGGTCAAGATCCGATTAATCCTTTATTTAAAGAAACCTTGAGGAACCAGTACAATGACACTCAACTCACCTTCTCAATGAAACCAAAGGATAATCTCTATCTATCCTCCCTCAAACTTTTTTCATGCCCTAATATGTTTAACCCTTTCTATTATCTCCAACTCCCAATGTTTTTGTATTAACTTACAAACCCTAGACCTATAACTACATATATACGCCTAAAACCGGAGTCCTAGACAATTACAAACAATCCTTTCCGAAATAGGAGTTTCCAAAGCAAAAGAACAGACTAGAAAACGCATTGCTCCGATTGATCGGATTGCTCCCAAGGCTTGTTTTTGTGTTTGTTGTTGCGCACCCGATCAATCAGTACCTTACCTCCTATCGATCAGAGCTTCCAGATTTCAAGGAATTTGAGTCATTCCTTACAATGAGGACATCTATGGAGTTTGAATTAATTATCTAATTGAATCATCGTTGGCTCAATCCTCCATTTGGCAAGGGAATAACATTTTCATTCCTGAAAAAATATTATTGATTTTTTTGACTCTTTTTTCTTAATTATTTATTATTTTCTTCAAAAATAGTTTAAAGAGAGTTTTAAAAAAAATTGTAGTTTTGATCTAAGGGAAGATGAATATAGAGATTCGATCTTGATGCTCCTTTAAACAATTCTTTAGTGGCCTTACATGAATACAATTGGAGTCCCTATATTGTGTGCAAGATGGGTACATAGATCTTATGTGCCCGGACGAGTGTACGCCACGTACACCAATTGTTGGTGTATTGGTAAAACTACTCATTATACAATGAGACAAATTCAAAATTGATACTTTTACTTACATACCATATGTACTGGTAGTGGCACAAAAGATCTATGTGCCACCTTTCACACACAAAATGGACTCATACAATTTTTTTTTTTTTATCATTTACCTATGGTTAATATCAATGGTTAGTGGTTAGCATGGGGATTGGAGCTTTTACTACTCATCATTTGGGGGGAATGGATCCCGAGACCTCTCTATTGAGAGAGGCCACACCCCACCATTGGAGTAAGAAGTGAAGTGTCCTCATAAAATTGTTTTTTTGTTAAAGGTGTCATGTAACACAATATAAAAACATACACAGCCAGACTTATGGTAACTAGGGCTATCAAAGGCCGGGCCGGGCCAGGCCAGGGTAGGGCCTACGTCTTATCGGGCCTGGCCCTCATTCAACTGGTGAGGCCCTAGCCCATCCCTAGGCTTTAGAGGGCCTGAACTGGTTAGGCCCAAGTCTTACCCTCAAGGGCCAGGGCCGGGCTAGGGTCGGGTCAGGGCCGAAAGAAGAAAAACAAATTATTATGTTTTGACGATTTTTCTACATTGATTGCTAATCTGTTGTACAATTCTCATCATTTGTTTGGGCATGTGACCAACATGGCAATTCCAAGATCAACAAAACATCATTTTATTATCTTTAGATTGCTAGTATTAGTACACCCCCAATTGTTATCATTAAATTATTAGTATTAATATTGTTATATTCATTGAAAAAAGTTATAACTTACAAGTAGTAACATTAAAAGATGATAGAAAGATACAACACTATTAGTTTGTTTTAGATACACAAAGTAAGTCGTAGCATTAGATTTTTTTCATAAAAAAAGTAAAAATGTTACAAGTTACCATATTAGAAAGATTATTAAAAAAATACTATACTATAATGTTAGTATGTTACACATACATAAAGTAAGGCTTAGCCTCTTATGTAATTATAACTATTATATTATATATGTAATATATTATATATTATATATGGTATATCATAAAGAATTGAGGGCCAGGATGGGTCTATGTCCTTACAAAATCCTCTATTTTGCAGGATTTGAAGGACGGGTCCTTCATCCAAGGGCCGGAATGACAACCGTAATGGTAACTGCTAAGGTGCCATAAACGGAAATCCACACACACTTCAAAAGGGGTAATGGAGGAGTGGAGGCCTCTTGTTGGCCAGGTAATGACCCTAAAGGGGAGGGGGGTGAATAGGGTCTATGGCAAATTTAAAAATTTATGAACTCTAAGTCCAAGATGCGGAATTAATTAGATGTGCAGCAAGTAAAAACAAATAGAAATATTTTAAGTAAAGGAGAAGAGAGAAAGAGAAAGTGCAAAATCAGAATTTGTTCACGAGGGTTAGCAATCCAGCATACTCCCCCCCTCAAGCTTCCAGCTAGAGGATTCACCACGATTCCTTAATCGTACAGACTCCTTCATGGGTAGATCCAAAACCTCTACAATCTCTTTTATAGGTCGAGATATTACCTCTACAAGTTCTCCTTTAGGGCGAGCTCAAACCTTTCAAGAGCACCACCCTCTCTTGATAAAACTGAAGCAGCAACTTCAGTGCAAGAATCCAAGATTCTTGTCTAACCTCAATAAATGAGTTTGGATTTTGCAATCCGAAATAGAAAGCTTATTGAATGAGTTGTATAAGAGTGGAGTACAGTCTCTAAAAAGAAAATGGAGTTGAATCAGCTCAAAAGAGATTTTGGGATTTCTATGAGTGTGAGTGGGTGAGAAATCAATACAAGTGAAAGAGTTGTTGATTAGAGTTATTGCACAGATCAAGAGTTGTATTTAGTTCATAAATGAACTCCTTTTATAGCATTTGATCCAATAAAGCCATTGATGAAACATTAAATGCATTTTAGCCTGTTAAAAACTAGCCGTTATAACGAGTTTTATGTTTCAGGCTTGGATTCGTCGACGAAGTGGGGTCCCACTTGAATTCGTCACCGAATTCTAAAGAAAATGTACAATTTCAAAAATACTACCATGACTTCGTCGCTGAATTCAAACTACTCTGAGAATTCATCGACGAATTCAGAACAATTTTTCTGAATTTTGTCTTGGATCATACCAAGGAGATGGGATTGATTTCCTAGGTCAATTAGCTATGTTTTAACATGATTTTATGATTCCTTAGGGCCTTAGAATGATTTCCAAAAAGTGTCCTAGGCTCATATGGTCAATCTATGATCTTTGAGCTTTCAACTTTCCACTCTTTTGAAGACTTTTTACACAAGTCCTAGGTACTCTCAAAGTAAAAAAAGATTTGTTACTGTGTTTGTTTTGAGGGTTTGAGATAAAAACTGCTATATATCAAATTTTTATTTTTCTAAAAACCTAATTTTCTTTTCTACTCATACAAGATATTTTTATTATTATGTTAGTGGGTGATAGTTTCTATTTTTGAATTGTTCCAATTTCTTTTGAGCTTGTAAAGAAGAGGCAAGCGGTGAGTTGCCCCGCTAAAATTTGATAAATTTTTTTTCAGTTAATAAACTGGTCCTGAATTTACCCACAAAGTCCCAAGTATAAAGAACACAAATATAGGATGCTCAAGCTTGTAAAAAACCAGGATCTTGAAAGCCTGAGCTTTTAAAGTTCAAACAAAAGAACACAGCCGTATGTTTAGAAACGCACACGATAGACAGAAATATCCCTCATTTATTTATGTCTTTCCAAAATAACCATGCAAAGAAGCTTGCTTTGTGCTCTCACTAACTGATACTCATACTTAAATTCTTGACAATTAAAAAATGTTCCTTTCTTAATCCCTTCCATTACATAGATATGAAAATTAATTTGGTTGTTTTTTTTCTTATTTTTATGAAAATAAAATTTTAAAAAAAGTTCGTCTAACAATTTTTTGGAGACTCGGGTAGTGTCCCCAACCCTTTGGGTCAGGATTAATCCCTCAGGGTACAACGAGAGCCCGCAATCCGCCACACCAAGTAAGCCCGGAAAATTCGTGCAGGACTAAACCTAGGACCTCCCACTTCATGCGGTGTAAGTCCCGGGACCACTGCTCCACCCCGTTAGGGTCAGATTCATCTAATAACACGTGGCTTTTGCCCATTTTTTCAAATTAAATCCTCCATAAACTTATCTCTACCCCTATCATCATCAGGCATATTTTGGGAGGCTCCAAATTTCACTTGATCTAGAGCTCTTTTCATATTTAAACTCATAATCATGTAACCCCTTAACCGATAAGGCTTGGATAAAATAAAGAGTAAATTACACTGACCTCCCCTGAGGTTTGGTGAAATTTCAGATACCTCTCCTCTCGTTTCTAAAATTACATTGCCCTCCCCTCTGCTTTAATAGTTTTAACAGATACCCCTTCTATTAATTTTCTGTTAATTAGATGGATGGACTTTACTGATGTCATGATTTAAACATTTAAAACGTCTAAATTATCTTTCTTAAAATCAAAGTTTGAGTCATTCCAACAAATTCTTTCTTGTACACGGACATAAGTAGATCAATTGCTCCCCATCAGAGATCTCCAATGACGCACTGTGGTAAAATACATTTTCCGACACCACAACACCTGACACAAACTCGACCCAACGGCTCAGGTCACCTTCAAGGTGTATCTGGGATTTTCATGTCATGCGCTCTAGTCGTCCATGAGAACCCAAACGTGGAAACTGAGATGATGCTGTTCACATCCTTGTTACCACATCTTCCGTTAGAGAAACCGTTTCGAAGTTTTAGGTTTATCATTGGCTCGGGCTTCAACTCTCGGGCTCTCGATGCCCTAGATCTTGGCCTAAAATGTATGAAGTCTTATCTAACAATCGGTGAGGAAAACGGACGGCTGGAAGTGTTGCACACTCGGGACCATTGGCTAGATTAGCTCGAGAGTCTGCAATTTCCGTGATGACGTGGAATGAGAATAGGGAATTGAACGTTCCACAGCTTACCCAATTGTGGTTAAGAATGATTATATGGAAGAGTCTAAAGATATGACAACATCGGTAAAGGTTGTGTGTTATTGGACTCTATCAATAATTTGGATTTATCTTGGAAGGTAATCATCATATAACAAGAACCCTTTTTAATATATTGTTCTAATTTTCAGCTTTCTAAGTGAAAACAAACTGATAATGAAAAACGAGGCAAAAAGCGAAGACAAGGGAGGTATAGAAACGATGTAGGGAAGGTTGCATAGGGTGGGAAATATGTTCCCACATGTGGGAACTAGCTATTGGTAACAACACTTTACAACGAGCAAAAAAGAGGTTCCCTAAGAAATCAACTCGCACGTGCCTTGCCACGTGCACCCATTATCTTCTAAGAATCGAAAAAAGTAATTCTGGGTAGCCAATGCAAGCATGATTAGTTGCAGCCAACCAGTACCAACAATGTAGGTGGTCAGTTCCGGTTGTGAGTACGTTTAGAATCCAGAGGTTTAGTTTGCTAAACAGGAGATAATCTCCCCTTTTGCTTCAAAGACCAATTCTCAACC
>CM026569.1:9316043-9357773 GCA_015143295.1 Tetracentron sinense
GTGAGATTTGTAAGAAATACTCTAATATGGAAATCCAGAAGCGCCGAACGATGCAGAGGGCAGACACCGATTGATCGGGGCACGCCAGTAACGGAAAAAGCGCTGGGACAATCCGATTGATGCGAGTAGGCCCGATCGATCGAGCCACGCGAGGCCCGGTGACCTTTGCTGGGGAAACAACTATTTCGTTAAGCCGTGTTTCCTAATTTGTCAGGACTCGGATTTAGGTCTATAATTTATATATACTAAGGTGTGTATATTAGGGTCCTAGGGTTTTTAAGGTTAATGCCAATATTGTGATTGAGAGAAATAATAGAAAGTGTTTAAGCATACTAGGGCTTGCGAAAGGTTTAAGGGAGGATCGATCGGGATTTCTCCGTTGGGTTTCATTGAGAAGGGAGTTTGAAGTGTTTAATTGTACTGGTTCCTATGTTTTTGAATAAGGAAGTAATCAATCTTACACGTGGCCGCAGACAGTGTTAGTGGCGACCACATATATCCTTGGTTTCCTTTTAGTGTGTGCGTGTTTATTAGTTCTTTTCCCCTTGGGTTCCATATTCCCCACACTCATAGTACTGCAAAGGCTGCCATACATGTAATTCCAGCAACTACTCCAAAAGGTTGTGTGGGTGAATTTAGCGTGCTTAGTTGTGTTTGTTACATGTAACTTTCAAACAAAAAAAAAAAAAAAGTCCTCAGCAGGTTTCTACCATTTAAAAGAATCATGAACATGAGAGTTTTATATATATATATAATACGCTTCCCTCTCCCATTATAATATAAAGAAACATTAACCATTAAAGTAAACATTGAATCAAAGTTTTTGTTTTATATAAGAGTAGTTTGGTAATTTTGAAATATCACTACGCCTCCCTCTCCCCATTTAATCGTAAAAATATAGATATTTATAATGTGAGGCCGTTCTAACCTCCGTGCCGGGGGATTACACACTCCTAACATTTTATGGATTCTTCTCTTTTTTTAGAAAAAATGACAATGACTACCTATGGAGCAGCCTTAATTAAAAAATATTCGTTAACAAGGATGCTTACTTATTTGCCACATTAGACTATAGCTTTCATTGGTCCCAACCCCCATTTTTTATTACACATCAAATTGTTGTTAAGATTCACTCACTCAAGGGTAAGCAATCTACCATTTGGTTTTACAAGAAAAAACAAAATATAGTTTTAATTTTCTTGAGCTTAGCATAATTAAAGGAGTGCTACAAGAGCTGTGGTCATGACATTAGAACTACAGCCCAATGCGTGGTGGTGCAATCACTGCCCTTAAAATATATAACAGGATAGACATAAAGCATTAACTTTGATGCTCTTTGAAACCCCATATAAAGCTTTAGCAAAGTAATGACTTTTCTATCATTTACAAAACAGAGGGAGGTATTTTTGAAGGAAAGTGATTGAAAATCCTCAATAGTAGGTATTATTGAGAATTGGGCCAGATGATTAAAAATCCAACGATGACAAGCGCCATGCAATAAATAGTGGGCCCTACTAGACGTATAGCACGGTTGTATTTTCAATCATCTGGCCCCAGCTAGGGGTGTCAATGAGTCGAGCTGGGCACTTCTCGGGCTCGGCTCGTTGGAATTTTACAGATGCTCAGGCTCGGCTCGAGCTCAGAATGGTCAGCTCGAGTTCGTCTCGTCCACAAATCGTTGAGCTCGAGCTTGGCTCGGCTCAGTTCGATAATTTTACTTTTTAAAATACATTGATAAGCACTAAATTCAATTAAAAAAATTTAAAAGGGCATTTTTTTTGGGATGTCATGTGACTCATGAAAGCTTGTGTTAAAACTTAAAATGAAATAATTATGCTAATGTATACTAAACATATCATACCAAAAAAAAAGTATACTAAATATATAATATAAATTTAATTTTTAAAGGATATTATTATAAAATTAATCGAGCCGAGCCGAGCCAAGCTGAGCCATCTATTATTCAGGCTTAGCTCGTTTATTTTTCGAGCTCACTTTTAAGGCTCGGCTCGGCTCGGCTCAACGAGCCCAAAATAAAAACTCAAGTTCGGTTTATTTTGAGTCGAGCGCTCAACTCGTTGACACCCCTAGGCCCAGCTGTACTAGTACCTACTATCAAAGCGATTGAAAACTCTCGTTTGTTGGTGGGTACTGTCACAACAGTGTTAAATATTAAGTGAGGTAACCCTTTAATGCATGGGCCTTGTTACCGTTGGATTTTCAATCATGCCACCCAGCAATTGATAATACCTATTAGCGAAGAGTTTTCAATCACTTCCCATTCTTTAAAATGTCACATAATATATAGGAAGGGCTGAAGTGACAAAACAAGATTCCCAATATGGGAGAATTTTCAATCACTTTCCATTCTTCAATGTGAGATAATACAGGAAGGGCTGAAGTGACAAAACAAGATTCATGCTCCCATCGAACATTGATGACGATGAGACAGCTTCCTTCAAGAAGTATGAAATGGAGTTAGAAAATTCATTGGTTTCACACCAATTGTTATGCTTACGAGTTATATCTATATCACTCACAAGAAAAATAGCCTGTAGACGACTGGCCTAACCTACAGTGTTATAGCGTGTGGGGACTCTTAACATGCGACTTGAATCAGACTCCACACCTAACCTGGCTACCACATTCACTTTTTTCCGTATAAATACATCTCCTTTGTCCCTACTCCGTGCTTAGAAAATGGTCGAAATAGGGTTGAAAGTGGGCTGAGTGTGAAATTTATTTTTGCCTTCAGTAATCACCTTTTGGTGTTATTGAGTTTACCAAAAAAAAAAGAAATTTATTTGATTTGTAACAGTTGGGCTAGCATTATTGTTTATAATTATGAAGAAGAATTAGTTAGTAATACTAGCTAGAGGCTGGGACCATATATAGTTGGTAATACGGCGGCGTACCATAAAAATTTGCTACGAGAATTATTCAAGTATAATTCTAAATAGTCATTTATAATTCTTTAAAAAAATTACTCAAAAGACACAACGTAAAAGGTGCGGCCAAAATAAATAGATTATAATTGGAGGCATTAATTCTTTAAACTCCCGGTAAACCAGAGCGTGGGGAGGAGCTGTTGCTGACGCGTGTCATTTTCGGTAATTTTCCCCTCACACAAAACATGATTCATGCTACCGATTGGGAAAGTGAGGAGATAGTCGAGTAGCGTGTGTTACTTGATACCTTTCCAACCAAAAATAAAAGGGTGAAATGGAAAACGGACCGCAGGATCAGCTTAGAAGCCGACCCAGTGACCTCATTGGTCTAAGCCCTTTTTTTACCATCCATCAATTGTGGTTAATCCCTTAGGATTAAACAATCTAACCATGGTTTTTAGAAAAACCAAAAAACAAAATTATTAATTTTAATCTAGTTAAGCTTAACCATGGTTAAACAAGGGTTAAGAGGGGCACGGGGACAATTGGGTCAGCTTATAAGCGGACCCAGGGTCCACTTCTCAGGACTCAAAGGGGAAAATGGAAAACGGACCCAAAGTCAGCTTAGAAATCCAACAGTTGGACATCAATTGTCGTGCTTATAGTTATATCTGTGGCACGTATCCAGAAAATTAAGGAAAATGCTGAACTTACCATGGTTTCCATTATGTAACAAAATGGCCAGTTCTCATTGGTCCGCCCTACTTTAAGTACTCATTAATTGTGGTTAAGATTCACTCACTCCTTTGGTTAAGCATTCCAACTTTGGTTTTTCAAAAAAAAAAAATCTAAATTCTTAACGTTAATTTAATTAAGCTTAACCAGGATTAAAGAGGTGTTAAAAGGGACACGAGGACAAGGGGGTAAGATAAGAAGCGGACCTAATCACTGCTCATAAAATAACCACTTACCTAAAAACCACATATAGTCCGTGTGGGGACTATAACGTGCGACTTGAAAAAGACCCCGCACCTAACACATTAAATTTTATCCCTATAAATACATCTCCCTGGTCCTTAGCTTGCAATTTGAGTAGGAAGAAGAAAAAGGTAGGGGGCATCCAAATCAATTTGAGGTGAGAGAATACATGGGTCATTTTAATCCTATCATTTTTTTTTGGGAAATAGTTAACGTACCAATGAAATCCGTTTCCAAACCTAAGACACCACCTCATTGGTGGATGCTTCATGGGTACGCTTTTTTTTTTGGTTTAAGGCAACTACACCACAAGGCGATAGCTGTGGACTAAACACATTAACATGTTTTTTTATTTTAATCCTATCATTTGTATTGAGTTTTAGCAAACTAACTGTTTTTTTATTCCTAGAGAAAAGTTTATAATAGAACCTATCATTAACATAGAAGTTGGTTGTGTGCCCTACCCCTCATAGGAGTGGTAAGAGGCATCCGCATCGCCATTAGGGGGCAGTCCCAGGTTCCAATCCCTTTCGAAGTAATGCAGGTTGCTATACCCCCTTAGTACAAACTGGACAAGCCTTGAACCTCTTGATGACGCACCAAGGGCCACGAAAAAAAGAAAAGAAAAATGATGTTGGCTGTCCTTAGACTCGTGATTCTCTCCAGTTGTAACTGGAGTTGGGGAAGTCCGATTACGCCATTGATGCTGCCACGAGTTACTTTTCATGCCCATTAATTGTGGTTAAGATTCACCCACCCATAGGGTTCACTGACCTGTCCTTGGTTCTTATGAAAAAAATTTTAAAAAGAAATTTAACCCCGGTTAAAATTCACTACTCCTAAGTTTAATTTTTTTTAAATATTTTTTTCTAAAAACTAAGGATATCTGGGTGAATCCTAAGGATAGGTGAATCTTAACCACAGTCGAGGTGTCAAAAGAGACACGTGGCAGCGTTAGTGGCATAACTGGACTCCCTCGAGTCCGATTATAAATGGAGATGATTCCAAGTCTTGTCCTTAACGCTGAGTTCTTGCTCTCTCTTTGCTCCCCGCTCTTTTTATTTCTCTATTATTCTTCTGTTATGTATCGCTAAATTTTTTTGTAATTGTTTGTATTTATGTTTTATACTTTGAATTGATTTTTACTTTTGTTTGATCGTATTTAGGGTGTTTCTGACTTCTCATCTTACCTTTCTGGCTTTGCCAGAGACAATCCTGAGCCATTTTGATTTTGTATAGCCCTGGCGAGGGAACCTCTCAAGGGTCAAGCCCACTGACTAGTCCTTGTAGCTGTTAAGCTAGCCAGTCGTATGGCTTTGAAATCTGTTCGTATAGCTTGAAATCTGTAGGGCTGGATCTTAATATATATACTTTACCAACAAATAATAATAATAAAATGGTACCCTCTCCACCCAACATCCCTGAATTCCCATTCATCTATCAAACTGTTATTGGATTTGGTCTTGCTCTCGCAAGACCATTTTCGTCTTGCCTAGATTCAGCTGCATGGGGTGGGGGTATTCCCTATGTTATCACGTGGGACTAGTATGAACTTTCAAGGATCAGGATATCCACGGTATCAAATAAAAAAAATATTCAGCTATGTGACGATAAAAAGGAAAAAAAATATCAATACGAAGAAGTAACGTCTATTCATGTGTTTAGTCCCACATCGGACAAGGTTCTGAGCTCTCAATCCCTTAAAAGTTTCTTCACACCTCAAACGGCAACCTGTTTTGGAGAGTGTTTGGGTGAAGCTTCTAAGGGTTGAGAGTTTGTGTTGTGGTGTAGGGTGTAGGGTGTAGGGTGTGGGTGTGTGTGTTTCCTTGTTTTGACTGCAGCCAGCTTTTGCCTTGTGGTGTAGTTGCCTTAACCAAAAAAATAGTTCATGTGTTTAGTTCCACATCGGACAAGGTTTCGAGCTCTCAATCCTTTAACAGTGCCATCACGCCCCAAACGGTTGGTACCCGTTTTGGGGAGTGTTTGGGTGAAGTTTCTAAGGGTTGAGAGTATGTGTTGTGGTGTAGGGTGTGTGAGTGGGTGTGTGTGTTTCCTTGCTTTGACTGCAGCCAGCTTTTGCCTTGTGGTGTAGTTGCCTTAACCAAAACAACAGTTTATATGTTTAGTCCCACATCGGACAAGGTTCCGAGCTCTCAATCCTTTAAAAGTTCCATCACGCCCCAAACGGTTGGTACCCATTTTGGGGAGTGTTTGAGTGAGGCTTCTAAGGGTTGAGAGTGTGTGTTGTGGTGTAGTGTGTGTGTGTGTGTGAGTGTGGGTGTGTGTGTTTCCTTGCTTTGACTGCAACCAGCTTTTGCCTTGTGGTGTAGTTGCCTTAACCAAAAAAACACTTCTTGTGTTTAGTCCCACATCGGACAAGGTTTTGAGCTCTCAATCCTTTAAAAGTTCCATCACGCCCCAAAGGGTTGGTAACCGTTTTGGGGAGTGTTTGGGTGAAGCTTCTAAGGGTTGAGAGTGTGTGTTGTGGTGCAGGGTGTGTGTGTGTGAGTGGGTGTATGGGTGTGTGTGTGTTTCCTTGCTTTGACTGCTGCTTTCACCGTGCTCCCAATCCCTTAAAAGTTCCATCACGCCCCCAAACGGTTGGTAACCATTTTGGGGAGTGTTTGGGTGAAGCTTTAAGGGTTGAGAGTGTGTGTTGTGGTGTAGGGTGTGTGTGTGAGAGAGAGAGTGGGTGTGTGTTTCCTTGCTTTGACTGCAGCTTTCGCCTCGTGGTGTAGTTGCCTTAACCAAAAAATAATAATTTAGCATTCAAGGTAACCTTAAAAGTAACGTTTCTTTCAATCTATTTAACCATACAATATATCTAGGCCTTTTATTTTATCCTTTATCTAAAACAACCCAGTGAAAAGTCCTGGTGTGTGATTCTCTCTCGGTTCTAAGGTGGAGATGTTGGTTTGTGCAAGAGAAAAACTAAAAATGAGCCCTTAATCTCATTTATTTCCAAAGATTTTTATTTTATTTTTCTTCTATTAAAGTTTCACTTATGTTCTTCAAGTAACATTTATATTGAATAACATCTACTAAAAGGTCAGTTATGGTGTGTAATTCTTGTGGGGAGCCAATATGTCCAATTTAAAATTTGTCAAATATCTCCTAGCTAATTAAGTAGACCAATACATAGTCGTTTTGATGAGAAGATTTTCCTATTAGAAAAAGGAATTTATCTGAACTGACTCTAATATTGTAAGTTTTAGTTTGGTATAATAATATTGTAATTTGGGAGTCGTGTAATATATGGATCTGTGAAGTATAAATATTTGGACTTTGCTACTGAGACCGCATTAGGGCCCGCATTAGGGCCGAGACCTCGCGCATGTGCGCGAGATTTCAGGTGGGGCCCATCAGCACATAGTGGGCCCCACCTGAAATCCCGCGCACAAGCGCGAGGTCACGGGCCTTATGCGGTATCAATAGCATTTCCCTAAATATTTTGTTGATAGTTGATCAATGGCTAGTCCTTTAATTATGAGGATTCTAACCTTTTATTTCTAATTGGTACAAGTTCACAATGGAAGGGGACTTGGAAACAATAGAAGCTCATGGCACCGTAAGTGAACGAGGGGACGAGGTTTTCATTCAAATAGAAAATCCAGACATTAAATTGGCAACTTGTATTCGACAAAAGTTACAAACCGTGTCTCCCATATCCTCGAAGTGTTGTATTCACAGAGTTTCTAAGAAGCTACGCAGTTTAAATGATCCAGCTTACACTCCTCAAGTGATCTCAATCGGCCCATGCCACCGTGATAAAGAAAGCTTACAGGTAATGGAAGTTCATAAACAGAGATACTTGCGTAGTTTTCTTGATAGGTACCCTCAGATAGACTTGGAGGATTATGTTAAAGCTTTGAGGGGGTTGGAAGAAAGTGCTCGCCAATGTTATGCAGAACCCATCAAACTTAGCAGCAACAAATTTGTAGAAATGATGTTACTCGATGGTTTCTTCATCCTTGTGCTTTTTCTTAAGATGCGTATCAAGGAATGGCAAGACACTAGTGACCCCATTTTTCATACGGAGTGGATGCAGAATGCTATAATGCTGGACTTGTTATTACTGGAGAATCAGATTCCCTTCATTGTTCTTCAGTGTTTATTCGATCGATCGGCAATCCGTGACCAATTTAATGCATGTTCATCTCCCCTTGAGCTTATCCCTGTTTCCTTCTATTTGCTGAAGGATAATGAAATTCCAGAGACGATCTATAGATCCCAAGTGAATCATCTCCTCGATTTTGTACAAAGTTGCCACATACCATATTCATTGGTGTTGTTCCAAGATGATAGAAGGTGCGGCGTTACACGCAGTGCCACAGAGCTCCATGAGGCTGGAGTCAGATTTACGGTGGGCAAAAGTAACTGCTTATTGGATATAAGTTTTAGAAATGGGGTGCTGGAAATACCGTCTTTAAGAATCGAAGATACGACAGAAACGATACTCCGGAATCTCATTGCGTGGGAGCAGTTTCAAGAACTTCCTTACTGTGGAATTGCCAGTTATGCATCACTCATGGATTGCCTTATCAGCACTCCCAAGGATGTGAGTTTACTCATTGATAATAAGATTATTGAGAACTGGCTAGGTAACAATGAAGATGTGTCACATTTGTTTAACAATCTTGTCAAGGAGGTTACCTTAGACACTGACAAATTCTATTTTTCTAGTGTTTGTTTTAACCTGAATGAACACTGCCAGAAGCGTCGGCACAGGTGGATGGCATCCTTGAAACATGATTATTTCAACACTCCATGGGCAATCATATCCTTTAGTGCTGCAGTTGTACTCCTCATTCTCACTTTCATACAAACTGTATGTTCTCTCATTTCAACGGCTTGAAACTTTGGTGTAACTTTCAGACAAAATCTCTTTCTATGATGAACTTTCTTCAGTATATCAATGAATTTCGTTCTATTATCTTACTTTGAATACTCTTTCAATGGGTGTAAGATTGCACAAGTTAGGGACAAATGCAGAGATGAAATAGTTAGGGCCATTTGATTGCATCAATTTCCAGCAATTGCACCACCCACATTGCCTATCTACTAATCCATCTTGATCAGTCATCTGAGAGGTAGCCCACCAAACATGTTTTGGGAACTTTATTTGATAATCATATATCCAACCGACGGAGAAGCCATAATTTATGTTCATTACAACATTTTCAGAATGTTTATCAATTTTTTTTATTAAAAAACAAGTGTGATATGTGATGCTAAGGGGAAAATGGAGCAACATAACCATATCAAATAACCCCAATCTACATAATCTGAAGGAGGAAGGCATGTAGCTTAACCATAGTACATGTCATATAAGATATTGTCGACACTAATATTCACAAATACCACATAAACGAGCAGTTATAGCATAGCTATTAAGCTACCTATATATTTTCCAAATAAATTCAATAATTTAGACGGAAATATAACTATAAGGAAAATTTAATTAATAAATAAACCTTAATCCTGGCTGGCTTGGTTCGTTTGCTGTTAGTATATGTTCTAGTTAGTAGATTGTGTCGTCTTCGATTTTAGACAGAATGACTGGTCTAGTTCATTGTGTCTAACCAAGGTTAGATGCTTTAACCCTAAGGGTTATTAATCTTAGTCAAAGTTAAAGGGAGTTAAGAGGAACACGTTATTTAAAAAAAAATATATTCCTAATAGTTGCTTTAACCCTAAAGAGTTGGTGAATCTTAACCACAATTAAAAGGAGTTAAAAGAAATGTTCAATTCTTTTTCTAAAATTCAAGGTTAGATGTTTTAACCCTAAGGATTAATTATTCTTAACCATAATTAAAGGGAGTTAAAAGGGAGCACGTTACTTAAAAAAAATAAATTCTAATAGATGCTTTAACCCTAGTTAAAAGTGAACACGTTACTTTTTAATCTTTTTTATAAAAAAAAACTAAGGTTAGATGCTTTAACCCTAAGGGTTAGTGAATCTTAACTATAGTTAAGAGTTAAAAGAAGATAAATTAACCATAAGGGTCACAACTTATTAACCATGGTTCAAGAATAGTTAAAGGGACTTTGTGATGATGGTATGAAATCTGTTAAGGGCATTATAGTAATTTTAGTGACAATTTCAAACTAAAGTCTGACGGAAGTAAGGATTGAGGGTAGTTGTCTAAATGTTGGAAAACCATGAGTTAATTTGCAAAAGATTTAAACATAACCGTGTATTTGCAAACTAAGAAGAACCTAGCAACTGATATGCAAAAACCCCTTTTATTTTTTATCCTCATGTGCACAGGGCAGAGCCATGAAAGTGTAAAAAAAAAAAAACTAATGAATTTGATAGTATGGAATTTGGGGTAATTTTTTTATATGGAGAATTTTTTTCCGGTAATGTCCTTAAGGTCACCACGTGTCCCTATTGATACCCCTTAACTATGGTTACGATTCACCCACCTATCCTTGGTTTTTTTAAAAAATATATCGATTTTTTTTCAAACCCTAGTTAAAATTTAATAACTCCTAAGTTTTAAATTTTTTTTTTTTTTCTAAAATCCAAGGACAAGGAGGTGAACCCTAAGACTAGGTGAATTTTAACCATAGTTAAGGGGTGTCAATAGGGACATGTGACGACTTTAAGGGCATAACTAGACTCATTGGAGGGCCCACTATATATATGACAAAAAATTGGGGGGCCACTATATATAAGACAAAAAAATTTAGGGGCCAAGTATAGTAAAAAAAATTTAAAAATTTGAGGGGCCACAATTTCATAACAAAACATGATGGATTTACAAAAATTTTGTGGTGCAGACACATAATTAATGCCTCATTAGCCAACATAAGGTAGGCAATTGAGATCTTAATGGACGTCTCTACTCTCTAATGAGGTCTCATTAGTTAAATAATGGGGAGGTTGTGACTTGTGAGTCCAACACTCCCAAACATTGAAAACATTTTTAAAAAAAGATTTATATGCCAATAAAAAGTTCTACCGGCATATAGGAGTGACAACATGTACAGATATTATACATATTCGATTGGTATCTGAATTCATTTAGTTGGATAACTATCCCAATAGGTATGTGGCGGAACGTGTTCAAATAATGATTTTACTATCCGTTTATAATCGGTTACGAATATGGATATTGGTATATACCATTCGATAAATACCCGACCAATTATATAATCGATTATTTTATATATAATTCATATATTATAGTTTATAAATCTATAATAACTTTAAGAAAATATACTTATTATATATTTTTAAGATATGAAAATATTTTTTAATATCAATGAATATAAAATATTAATTTATTATTTAAAAAAAATCAAATTTATATATTTTAATAGTTTTTTTAAAAAGTAATAAGGTAATTCAAATATTACCTGAATTCAAATATCTTAATCACAGTCGTATAAAAATACCATATTTCATTCTCTATATATAAAATATTTATTCGAATTCGGATCCACAGATATGTAAACAGATACAAATTCAGATATACCTCTATCCATGACTTTAACAGCCCTACCGACATCTACATGTGCAATCTATAACAAGAAAACACACTGCCAGTAGCCTCATTGGAGATCATGTTCAATGTGGAGGTGTCACGTGCTGGGTCTCTTTTTATTTTAGGGTAAATTACACTGACCTTCCCTGAGGTTTGGTGAAATTTCATAGACCTCCCCTCTTGTTTCTAAAATTACACTGCCCTCCCCAGTCGTGAAGTTTACGCCGTTAATATATGATACTCTTTGACGATTTTGCCCTTATTTAAAACCCCACACACGTACGCAAAGCATAAATTCGTATACTACGTATTCAAAGAGCTTAAATGAGGATTCCTGCTTTTTATCGATGATTGGTCAGCAAATACCCACTTGCAATTGTAGACGTGCTTGAAGAAACTCCCATCGTTGTTAATGGCGTTTCTATTCTGATTAATACAAGCCAGCCCAACTCTAATGGCTAACAGAATCTAGAACTAGAGAAATGAAAGAGAGAATACAATTACAGAAGTATGATCTTTATTTTCTGTCTGAATCAGATCTATACAAGTGTTTATATAGACCTACTTAATACCCAGATACAACTGTGCTATTGAATCTATACAAGTATTTGATTTTAACCTCTTTCTAACAAACTCTTAACAGATTCTAACAAGCTGTTTAGCAGTTACTCTAACTGTCATAATTTGTTATGATCATTCCAAACTTCTGTAGCAGAGGCCTTTCCAACAACATGAGACAAGGCATTTGTAGTAAGAGCAGCATTAATCAAGGTGATTAAAGCCTGATTTTGGATAATCCATGTAGTGTAAGTTGGATTTGGATTTGAGGTAGCAATTCCAGTCTTATCAAGAAGAAATTGAGACGGACAAGAGACAGATCCATCAAGAAAACCAAACAATGAATGAGTTTTGAAAATCGAAGAGATTTGATACCGCCGGAGGACATAATTGGAGCTATCAAGCTTGAAGGGAACCAAATTTGTGATGTTCGACGGTGGATAAAGAGAATTGACTGGTGAATTTGTGGTTGAAGTTTCCATTGTTGCGGAGCTTGATGAATTTGAGATTGATGATGCCATTGGTTCCAAACAAAATCTGTATTCTGAAGCAACAGTTACAAAGCAACTTGTGAGCATGGGATCTTCCTACCCACTTTCACAATTATATGTTTTGACTTGAGTCGCCACCTATTCATTCTTAGGGATAGGTCCCGGGTACTTGTTTGTTTGGATAAGGCAAATGGTCTAATCAGAATTAGGGTAAGTGGTTCGATTAAGCCCTGAGGAAGGTGTTAGGCACCCCAAGACCCCCGTTTTATAACGGTTACCTACTCCCTAAACTTAAGCCAATTATAATCTCAAAGTTTAATTAGAATGTCCAAAGTTTTTAAGTGAGTGCTAATCCAAGAAAAATAGAAAGCTAGATGACTAGGGTCGAACCCGAGTTGAGTTGCCTACGTACTCACATGGTGAGATCAGACCGAGCGTAGTTCTGGCACATGAGCCCGTGCCGAGGCTAGGGGGAAGTGTGTGTGTGCATAGGGTGGTCAAAGGGTCTAGCCTAGAAGGCTATGGTTTAGTTGACCGGGGAGGTCAAGTGCACAAGTGTTAAGTCTAACCGCGGTTAGAGGGTATTTATCCATGGTTAGATGAGCTAACCAAAGCTAAGGAGGCCCTACAAGTCTCTTTTTGGTCTTTTTATATTTTTTTATATTTTTTGAGATTTTTGAGGATATTTGAATGTTTTTTATATTTTGGTTATATTTGAATGTTTTTGGTGTTTTAAGATTTTATCATGTTTTTGGTATTTTGAGATAGGTAAGGTTTTGACAAACTTAACTAAAGTCAAATTTAGTCCAAGAGTTTGGCTAAAAGATTATAGTTTAAGACATAAAGAGGGATGTGTCTTATAAATGTAAATGGTCTATTGCCAACACCTATTTTGTTGAATTAGTGTTGATAATAGATCAAATATCATTGTCTTTGGTATGAGACATTTTTAAGAATGTCCTCTTTAAGTCCTTAAACTATCATTTATCTTAAGTCCTTAAACCATCACCTACCCATTCAACATAGAACATGAAGGAAAAATAAAGAAATGAAAGAAAATGAAAACCCATCCTCTCCCTTTTAAGGTGGTTCATTTACACTATTATTAATGATGTAATGTTGCTCTAAAGAATGTTAGGGAGGGGATGAGCTTTCACAAAAAATTCTAGAAAGAGGACTAGAATCTCAAAAGAAAACAAAATGAAAAAGAGAGGTATAGCTTTAGCTTCCATTCTCTATGGGCCTACCCATATCCACACTTGTGGGTACATAAAAAAGAAGAAAATATGTACATGGAAAGGAAAAGAAAAAATGAGCATCTCCTTGCCTTTGATATGGGGTCCCTCTACACCATTAGATTGGTGTAGAGAAGCCCAACTATGCTTGAGAAATGAGAGATCAAGAAGAGAGAACCAAATAAAAAAAAAGATAAAAAAGAAGAGAAAATGAAAGAAGGAGTGCCTACTCCTCCAAGAATTCTCCTTCAATGCTCCAAGGGGTAGGGTTTTAGAATTCACAAAGGAAGAGATAGTGAAGAACTCTAAGCTTTTAGTCTTAGAATTCTTTCCAAACTCTAAACCTTAGTTTCTTCTCCCTTCTTCAAACTCAAGAGAAACACAAGTGGGTGGGAACCTTCTAGGGGTCTTGAGCTATGGAAATAGGCTTTGCCTTAGGCAATTGGGTGATTGGGTATTTGGGCTTGACTACTTGGGTTGGATAATAAAATTAGGTAATTTGGTTTGATTGAGTTGTCTGGGTACAAGTTTGGCCAAATGGGCTTAGGCCTTGGGTAAACCTTGGAGCATTTGAAGAAGTGGGAAGAGGAATAGGGGGTGCAAAAATAGGGTGCTTACAGCTGCCCCTCTTTGTCGGAGGGTGCGGGCAAGCGAACGACAAAGACTGAAATCACCACTATTTTTGCATAGTAAAACCTGCAAAACTTGAAAAAATATAAGAAATGATAATGAACTAACTTGAAACTAAGTCAAGTTTGCCAAGACAAAAATGTGGAGTGCTGGAGATGCATGATGGATGAGAGGAGTGAACATGTATCCGCTTCAACGGAGATAGGGTGATAGTTGATCACACAACCATTTCACCGGAGATGAAATGAAAGTTGATCACACAACCATTCCACCAGAGATGAGGTGAAGGTTGATCACACAACCATTTCACCGAGGATAGATGAGGTGAGGGTCAATCACACAACCGATGATAGATGAGGTGAGGGTCGATCACACAACCGTTTCACTGAGGATGGATGAGGTGAGGGTCGATTACACAACCGTTTCACCGATGATAGATGAGGTGAGGGTCAATCACACAACCATTTCACTGAGGATGGATGAGGTGAGGGTCGATTACACAACCATTTCACCGAAGATAGATGAGGTGAGGGTCGATCACACAACCATTTCACCGAAGATAGATGAGGTGAGGGTCGATCACACGACCATTTCATCGGAAATGAGGTGAAGGTTGATCGCACAACCATCTACCGGAGATGAATCAAAGCAATGATGGGTGCAAGATTAGCGTCACTGGAGGCTGTAAACGACACCCGGTCACACGACCGCATCCGCATACCCCTTGATTAGTGAGCTAGTAGAGCAAGAAGAACTTCACTGGAGGCCGCAACTGACATCCGGTCACACAACCGTGACAGTATACTCCTTGATTAGTGAAAGGGAAGCGAACCAGTAGACAACAGCCCGATTGTCTGACAAGGATAAATAAGGATAAAGACAGCCGCCCGACTGCTTCACCTGGTAGCAAGCCAAGATAGTGTAGACAATCGCCGGATTGTCTCACTGAAGAGGAATGCGACACAGTGCAGACAACGGCCCCATTGTCTGACTGGGTAACAAGATAAGGAGGGTAAAGACAGCCGCCCGACTGCTTCACCTGGTAGCAAGCCAAGATAGTGTAGACAACCGTCCGATTGTCTCACTGAAGGAGAATACAACACAGTACAGACAACGGCCCCATTATCTGTCTGGGTTGCAAGATAAAAAGGGTAAAGACAGCCGCCCGACTGCTTCACCTAGTAGCAAGCCAATATAGTGTAGACAACCGCCCGATTGTCTCACTGAAGGGGAATGCAATACAGTGCAGACAACGGCCCCATTGCCTGACTGGAAAGCAAGATAAGGAGGATAAAGACAGCCGCCCGACTGCTTCACCTGGAGATCGAAATAGGTTGCTGATAAGAATAATCAAGAGTTCTAGAGAGTATGAAAATGAGTTTGAAAATTTGAATGAATTGGACATGAGGGAGTGAGAGTTGTGACCCTGAGCCATTGCACGTATCTTTGCCTCTCTGTATACATCCGACTTGCTGAACTGGATTGCCCCCGGCTCAGATGGTCTAATTGTTGGTACTTGCCCCCAAGGTGTACTGATCTTTTTCAAACATCTGTGACATCCAGGATAGTCTACTGACTTTGCCTTGCCATGGTTCCAGTGTTTTCCTTGCACCAGCGAGAGTGAACAGTCGACTTTGAGCTGACTCTACTGGGGAATGGACTTTGACTGATTATGAATGCAAACGACTTGATAAAAGACTGATGGATTGACTGACAGGTGATGCGAACAACTTAAAAAGATTGATGGATTGACTGACTAGTGGTTTGACGGTAGATTGACAGTTGACCAGCAGACTGCTTATAATGAAATCGACCATTTGACAGTGTGCCTGAGATTGCCTGCAATGGGAGACCTAGCTAGGTTCCTTTGCCTTTAGGTAAAATGATTAAGCTGTGGTTGATCATCTTTGGAGTAGATCTGTATTTCCTCCTGATTGATCAATGCCCAAACTTATATTGATTATGCTTCCTTATTTTGCTCCTGAACTTTTCCACTTTTCACCGGAACTCGGTTGCACATTTTGATTTTTGTCCTTTTTTTGCCCCTAGGCCTTTTCAGGTTTTCTCCAGGACTGGGTATACAAGCTCTGCATTTTTCTGTTCTTGAACTTTGCTTTGATAATTCTCCGTTCTCCCCTTATCACCGTCTGTCAGAAAGTGAGGACGAATGCTTTTGAATGTCCACGCTCAATTCCTTTCAAAGATCAAAGAGGGCTTAGTGTTCAGGACGAAACGTGGTTTGGCTAGAAACGAGATAAGGCTCAAATTTACTGTTTCAGCAAGGGTAGGGCACCCTATGATACTTGTTCAGTGTCGGGGTGGAACCAGCTTCTGAATGCCTTGTCCTTTGGTGAAGCTTTGCTTCGTCGTTGGCCAAGTACTTTCTTTTTCTTTTTTTTCTTTCTTTTTTTTCTTTTTTGGTTTTTTTTTTTTTTGTGTGCATGATTGTCTTGTATTGTTGGCATTTGCTGTGTTATGACCGAACCTGATTTCAGGCTGCCTACGTACCCAAATAGGGATCAGGTCATGACGTAGTTCGGCTAAAAAGTCACTCTGTTGTTGTTCTTTGCTGGTTGTTTCTCTTGCATTGTTCTTTTGACTTTCACGGGGTGCCCATGTGTGGGTTTTGAAAGAAAGGCTATTAGGCTCAAAGGTCTAACTAGCGGATATATATAGCATAGGTAAGCGAGGTATAGTGAGGTTTATCAAAAGATGGCCTCTTATCATTTCCTTAATTGGTTAAGAGCATGTACGTTCATTGCATCGTCCTCATTTCAGTTGGTTGGGATTTGACGGCTCAAAGAGGTCTTCGTTGCCCCTGTATTACTCTTGCCTTGGTTCATTCAGTCTTGAGGGAATATCTATCGATTTGAACACTATGATTTCCATTGAATGATCAATTTCTGTTATCAAATTGTCCTTTATGGGCATTAGAAACTAGTTCAGTTCCCAATTAAGCATCTCAGAGCACAATAGAAATTTGATTTAAAAGTGTCATTTCATTAAATTGCATAAAAGGGTGAACAGACTCGATGTAAAGCAAAATGACGCAAAAGGCCACAGGCCACTTGACAGGACTGACACTGGCCGACAGGCCGACTGCAAGACATTGATAATAAAATGAAGTAAAGACACGACAAACATAGAGTTTGCTCAAAATTCGACTGTAAGGGCTTCCGGCTGATACGCCTTAATTCCCAGGAGTAGCATGATTAGGCAGAGGGACTTGGGTGATGTCGGTGTTCCCTGGTGCAAAGCAAATTGCTTCTGTCTCCAATAGGTCCTGGACAGCATGCCTTAGGTCATAGCACCGATCTGTAGGATGCCCCGGTGATTGATGATATCCACAGTGCTGCTCCGACCTGTATCCCTTTGGAAGGTTAACTGGTGGAGGCTGAGGCTCCTTCAGTGTAATAAGCTTCTTACCCAACAGAAATGGGAGGAGTGCCGACAAAGAGTACGGGATCGGTGTGAACGCCCGATTTTTCCTTTGTTCAAATGTCATCTGATGAGAGAGGAGTCTTCCTTGATTCTGTTGAGCTTGTTGAGGCTACCGCGGCTGCGGTGGCTGCCGAGGTTGTTGAGGGAGGTTGGGGACTCGAATGGCCGCGACCATTTGTCCATCATTTTCTCTTCTTCTGTTATCCTTTCTCGGAGGTAAGGGAGCATGAGAAGAGGGTGCACCTTTTGACCCCTTGAACATGTCAAATGCCCCAATGTCATCCATCGTTGCCTCAATCCGGGCGCCACATTTGGCCATAGTACTGAAGTCAGAGATCGGTTGTGCGGCCAGGAGTGTCTTAAGTGGATGCTTAAGAGTACGGAGGAAAGTGGTCACTTGCTCCTCCTCAGGTAAAGGGGTGCTCATTTTTCCGGCTATTTCTCTCCACCGAACTGAATACTCGATGAAGGTTTCATTATTCCTCTGGGACATTCTTTCAAGATCTGCTCTTTGCGGGACCAGGTCAACATTGTAAGAGTACTGGGCAATGAAGGTTTCGTAGAGATCTTCCCAAGTTCGTACCTTGTTGGGGTCCAGCTTGGTGAACCACTGTAATGCAGGTCCTTTCAGGCTTTTCTGAAATAATTGGACCAGCAGTTTATCTCCATGTTCGAGCTGGAACAATTCTCCACGGTATGCTCTCAAGTGTATCTCAGGACAACCCTTCCCACTGTATTTTTCAAAATCAGGAACCTTGAAGTCCTTGGGCATTTGGATTCCGGGATGTATGCACATATCCCTGAAGTTGGTGGACTTACGGGATCCTTGATTTTGCTTCATCAGCTCTTCCAATTTCTCAATCCTTTTCTGGTATACATCTAGGATTTGGGCAGTGCTTGAGGATACATGAGCGGTACCTGTATGAGGTTCACCGCTGGCTTTGGCCTCTTCTTCCTCGTAATGGTCTACGAGTGGTGGGGAGATATGGTGAGTAGGTTGTGGCTGAATTGACGGAGGAGGAATGTTGGAGGTAAGTGATGGTTGGGTAGGTTGAACAGGTTGTGATGCGATGTTGATGGTGGGTAGAGAAGGGGTAATGTTGGTTGTAGATGGTGGGTTTGGTTGTGATGGCCTTATTGTCTCGACCGGTTGAGGGTTGGAGGAAGAGAGGGCCTGAGTCACTGGCCGCATAAAATCCTGAACGATGTTTGTCAAATTTTCAATACTCCGGGCATTTTCTGCTAGTCTTGCTTCAAAATCCGGAACCTGAGGTTGTGATCTCGGGGTATCCAGGTCAGTCTCTTGTCCGTCTCGAGGGTCCATGTCGTGTCAGGTATCTTGCTTTTCAGATCTGTGCTTGGCTCAGAGTATGCTCCCTGAAAAGATGGGTGATATGGAGTGAGAGTTGGAATAGAATGGAAGAAATAAAGGAAGCATACAGGTGACCTAATAGTCTCGCTGACCTAGGGATAATGCCCATAGTCTGGAAATTGGAATGACATGCAAGAGAAGGGGAGGAAGTCGGAATGCATGCAAATGACCTAACTGTCTAATTGGCATAGGGGTAATGCCCCTGATCTGGAGTTGGAAAGTCATGCAGGAATGACACTTTTTTGATTTTTGATTTTTTTTGATTTTTTGATTTTTTTTTAAGGTAGGACATAACAGGTGTGACTCGATAGGGTAGGCGGAGAGAACTCCTTCTACTAACCTGGGTTGTTGGTAACCAGGGCCTACTGGGGCAAAGTTGGAGTGGGTTAATGGGCTTACCCATTGCAACTTAGGGTGTGAATCTCACATGTATGTCTGGAGATAGGGTAGGAGGTCTTTTATTACAAGCACAAAAAAAAGGCTCAGTACATGCCCCTTGGATGGGTGTTTATCTGGACAAAATGTCCTGAAGTTCAACCATGATTGGGGGGCAGGTATAGGGTACAAGCAGGTTAGGGTTTAGAATATCCCTCCAGGGTGGGCTGCTTGTAGACTATACCTCAGCCTATTCTATATGTATGCATGTTGGGGTAATGCAGGGTGTTCCTAAAGGATGGGGGGATCACTTAACACCGTATATGCGACTCCCTGGTATAGAACATACCTGAGACGATTGGTGTAAGCGGGAGCGTTCAGAATCCTTCCCTGAGAGTAGTCACCCAGCAGGAGTAATTCCGCGGACCTCCAAGACTGTTAAGCCCCTGTCACTGAGGATAGTCATCCAACAGCCGTGAGCGTAATAAGCCTGTCTAATGGGTATTAGGTTGTTACACTAGTATGCTATGCATGAAATGCACTGTACAAGGAACATCCCAAAAAGTATAAAGAATCAACACTTAATTAAATACTTAGGTATTTTAATTAATTTTGAGATTATTTGGCTTAAATTTAAGTTCCGGCTTGAACCTTATCCCCAGCAGAGTCGCCAAAGCTGTGAGCATGAGATCTTCCTACCCACTTTCACAATTATATGTTTTGACTTGAGTCGCCACCTATTCATTCTTAGGGATAGGTCCCGGGTACTTGTTTGTTTGGATAAGGCAAATGGTCTAATCAGAGTTAGGGTAAGTGGTTCGATTAAGCCCTGAGGAAGGTGTTAGGCACCCCAAGACCCCCGTTTTATAACGGTTACCTACTCCCTAAACTTAAGCCAATTATAATCTCAAAGTTTAATTAGAATGTCCAAAGTTTTTAAGTGAGTGCTAATCCAAGAAAAATAGAAAGCTAGATGACTAGGGTCGAACCCGAGTTGAGTTGCCTACGTACTCACATGGTGAGATCAGACCGAGCGTAGTTCTGGCACATGAGCCCGTGCCGAGGCTAGGGGGAAGTGTGTGTGTGCATAGGGTGGTCAAAGGGTCTAGCCTAGAAGGCTATGGTTTAGTTGACCGGGGAGGTCAAGTGCACAAGTGTTAAGTCTAACCGCGGTTAGAGGGTATTTATCCATGGTTAGATGAGCTAACCAAAGCTAAGGAGGCCCTACAAGTCTCTTTTTGGTCTTTTTATATTTTTTTATATTTTTTGAGATTTTTGAGGATATTTGAATGTTTTTTATATTTTGGTTATATTTGAATGTTTTTGGTGTTTTGAGATTTTATCATGTTTTTGGTATTTTGAGATAGGTAAGGTTTTGACAAACTTAACTAAAGTCAAATTTAGTCCAAGAGTTTGGCTAAAAGATTATAGTTTAAGACATAAAGAGGGATGTGTCTTATGAATGTAAATGGTCTATTGCCAACACCTATTTTGTTGAATTGGTGTTGATAATAGATCAAATATCATTGTCTTTGGTATGAGACATTTTTAAGAATGTCCTCTTTAAGTCCTTAAACTATCATTTATCTTAAGTCCTTAAACCATCACCTACCCATTCAACATAGAACATGAAGGAAAAATAAAGAAATGAAAGAAAATGAAAACCCATCCTCTCCCTTTTAAGGTGGTTCATTTACACTATTATTAATGATGTAATGTTGCTCTAAAGAATGTTAGGGAGGGGATGAGCTTTCACAAAAAATTCTAGAAAGAGGACTAGAATCTCAAAAGAAAACAAAATGAAAAAGAGAGGTATAGCTTTAGCTTCCACTCTCTATGGGCCTACCCATATCCACACTTGTGGGTACATAAAAAAGAAGAAAATATGTACATGGAAAGGAAAAGAAAAAATGAGCATCTCCTTGCCTTTGATATGGGGTCCCTCTACACCATTAGATTGGTGTAGAGAAGCCCAACTATGCTTGAGAAATGAGAGATCAAGAAGAGAGAACCAAATAAAAAAAAGATAAAAAAGAAGAGAAAATGAAAGAAGGAGTGCCTACTCCTCCAAGAATTCTCCTTCAATGCTCCAAGGGGTAGGGTTTTAGAATTCACAAAGGAAGAGATAGTGAAGAACTCTAAGCTTTTAGTCTTAGAATTCTTTCCAAACTCTAAACCTTAGTTTCTTCTCCCTTCTTCAAACTCAAGAGAAACACAAGTGGGTGGGAACCTTCTAGGGGTCTTGAGCTATGGAAATAGGCTTTGCCTTAGGCAATTGGGTGATTGGGTATTTGGGCTTGACTACTTGGGTTGGATAATAAAATTAGGTAATTTGGTTTGATTGAGTTGTCTGGGTACAAGTTTGGCCAAATGGGCTTAGGCCTTGGGTAAACCTTGGAGCATTTGAAGAAGTGGGAAGAGGAATAGGGGGTGCAAAAATAGGGTGCTTACACAACTTATATAAAGACTCCATTGATGAACACTTGCAACTTGGATCGAGAATTTGACGAGTGATTGTTCTTCACAGCTCTGATACCATAACAGAATCTAGAACTAGAGAAATGAAAGAGAGAATATAATTACAGATGTTTGATCTTTATTTTTTGTCTGAATCAGAACTATACAAGTGTTTATATAGACCTGCTTAATACCCTGATACAATTGTGTTATTGAATCTACACAAGTATTTGACTTTAACCTCTTTCTAACAAACTCTTAACAAATTCTAACAAACTGTTTAGCAGTTACTCCAGCTGTCATAATTTGTTATCATCAACTGGTGACTTGGTTAATAATGGCTTCCTATTCAATAATCTCGATCTTGACATGAATGGAATCATTCATCCCTGTTTCCATCCAGAAGGCCAGTTTGCTACAAGAACGTATGAACAGGTTTTCAAGTACATTCATCGCATTTTTTCAATGATTAGACCCCGGAAACTTCTGTACATGGTAATTGATGGTGTTGCACCACGAGGAAAGATGAATCAACAGCAAGCGAGGCGTTTCAAAGCTGCTAAAGAGATGTCGATGAAGCTGCTGGAACTGAGAGGTTGAGAAGTGTCTTTGAATCAGAAAGGGGAAAGATTATCTCTGTTGGAGCAAACTAAAACTCTGGATTCTAACGTAATCACAACCGGAACTGAACCACACGACATTGTTTGTACGGGTTGGATGCAGACTTAATCATGCTTGCATTGGCTACCCATGAATTACATTTTTCGATTCTTAGAGAGGATAAGGGGTGCACGTGCAAGGCACGTGCGAGTTTGATTTCTTAGGGAACCTCTTTTTGCTCGTTGTAAAGTGTTGTATCAAGAGCTGGAGGTACCCACATGTGGGAACATGTTTCCAACCCTTATGCACCTTTCCCTACATATGTGTTCTAGACACTCCCTTGCTTCGCTTTTGCCTCTGTTTTTCATTATCAGTTTGTTTTCAATTACTAAAGCTGAAAATTAGAAAAATAATATTAAAAAGGGTTCTGTTATGATGATTACAGTTTCCAATGATAGAATCCCAAATTATTGATAGAGTCCAATAACATCACAACTGTAACAGATGTTGTACATATCTGTAGACTCATTCTATAAATATCAGTAGCTTAACCCACAATTGGGTAAGCTTGGAAACGATTCAATTCTCTATTTCTACATCCACTTCATCAAGGAATTGCAGAATCTCGAGCTAATCTAGCCAATGGTCACGAGTTTGCAAGAACTTCCAGCCGTCCATTTTCTCCCGAGTGTTAGAGAAGAACTTCATACATTTGAGGCAAAGATCTAGTGCATCATAGAGCCACGAGAGTTGAAGCCCGAGCAAATGATAAAACCTAAAACTTCGAAACGGTTCTCTACGGAAGATGGGTAACAAGGATGTGAACAACATCATCTCAGTTTCTCAACGTTTGGGTTCTCAGGGACTACTTAGCGCATGACATGAAAATCCCAGATCCAACCGTGAAGGTGGACCTTGAGCATTTGGTCGATGATTTTGTCTTCATGTGTTTGTGTTGTCGGAAATGATATTTTACCACATGTGCCGTCATTGGAGATCTCTGATGGGGAGCAATTGATCTACTTATGTCCGTGTACAAGAAAGAATTTGTTGGAATGACTCAAACTTTGATTTTAAGAAAGATAATTTAGACGTTTTAAAATGTTTAAATCATGACATCAGTAAAGTCCATCCATCTAATTAACAGAAAATTAATAGAAGGGGTATCTGTTACAAACTATTAAAGCAGAGGGGAGGGCAATGTAATTTTAGAAACGAGAGGAGAGGTATCTGAAATTTCACCAAACCTCAGGGGAGGTCAGTGTAATTTACTCTTTATTTTATCCAAGCCTTATCGGTTAAGGGGTTACATGATTATGAGTTTAAATATGAAAAGAGCTCTAGATCAAGTGAAATTTGGAGCCTCCCAAAATATGCCTGATGATGATAGGGGTAGAGATAAGTTTATGGAGGATTTAATTTGAAAAAATGGGCAAAAGCCACGTATTATTAGATGAATCTGACCCTAACGGGGTGGAGCAGTGGTCCCGGGACTTACACCTCATGAAGTGGGAGGTCCTAGGTTTAGTCCTGCACGAATTTTCCGGGCTTACTTGGTGTGGCGGATTGCGGGCTCTCGTTGTACCCTCAGGGATTAATCCTGACCCAAAGGGTTGGGGACACTACCCGAGTCTCCAAAAAATTGATAGACGAACTTTTTTTAAAATTTTCTTTTCATAAAAATAAGAAAAAAAACAACCAAATTAATTTTCATTTCTATGTAATGGAAGGGATTAAGAAAGGAACATTTTTTAATTGTCAAGAATTTAAGTATGAGTATCAGTTAGTGAGAGCACAAAGCAAGCTTCTTTGCATGGTTATTTTGGAAAGACATAAATAAATGAGGGATATTTCTGTCTATCGTTGTGTGTTTCTAAAACTACGGCTGTGTTCTTTTGTTTGAACTTTAAAAAGCTCAGGCTTTTCAAGATCCTGGTTTTTTACAAGCTTGAGCATCCTATATTTTGTGTTCTTTATACTTGGGACTTTGTGGGTAAATTCAGGACCAGTTTATTAACTGAAAAAAAATTTATCAAATTTTAGCGGGGCAACTCACCGCTTGCCTCTTCTTTACAAGCTCAAAAGAAATTGGAACAATTCAAAAATAGAAACTATCACCCACTAACATAATAATAAAAATATCTTGTATGAGTAGAAAAGAAAATTAGGTTTTTAGAAAAATAAAAATTTGATATATAGCAGTTTTTATCTCAAACCCTCAAAACAAACACAGTAACAAATCTTTTTTTACTTTGAGAGTACCTAGGACTTGTGTAAAAAGTCTTCAAAAGAGTGGAAAGTTGAAAGCTCAAAGATCATAGATTGACCATAGGAGTTTAGGACACTTTTTGATAATCATTCTAAGGCCTTAAGGAATCATAAAATCATGTTAAAACATAGCTACTTTACCTAGGAAGCTATTCCCATCTCATTGGTCTGATCCTAGACAGAATTTAGAAAAATTGTTCTGAATTCGTTGACGAATTCTCAGAGTAGTTTGAATTCGGCGACGAAGTCATGACAGTAATTTTGAAATTGCTCACTGTCTTCAGAATTCGGCGACGAATTCAAGTGGGAACCCCACTTGGTCGACGAATCCAAACCTGAAACAGAAAACTCGTTATAACGGCTAGTTTTCAAGAGCCTAAAATGCATTTAATGTTCCATCAATGACTTTATTGGATCAAATGTTATAAAAGGAGTTCATTTATGAACTAAATATAACTCTTGATCTATGCAATAACTCCAAACAACAACTCTTTCACTTGTATTGATTTCTCACTCACTTACACTCATAGAAATCCCCAAATCTCTCTTGAGCTGATTCAACTCCATTTTTTCTTTTGAGAGACTTTATTAGAATCTGTATTCCACTCTTATCCAGCTCATTCAAGGAGCTCTATATTTTGGATTGTAAGATCCAAACTCATTTATTGAGATTTATCAAGAGTCTAGGACTCTTACGTTGAAGCTCCAACTTCAGCTTCTGTCAAGAGTGGGAGGTGCTCTTGAAAGGTTTTAGCTCGGCTTAAAGGAGAGCTTGTAAAGGTAATATTTCGACCTGTAAGAGAGATTATAGAGGTTTGGACTCCACCCGTGAAGGGGTCTGTGCGATTAAGGAATCGTGGTGAATCCTCTAGCTAGAAGCTTGAGTTGGGGAGTAGGTTGGATTGTTGAACCTCATGAACAAATTCTGAGTTTGCACTCTCTCTCTTCTCCTTTACTTTCAATATTTCTATTGTTTTTAATTGTTGCATATTTAATTAATTCCGCATCTTGGACTTAGAGTCCATAAAATTTTAAATCTGCCATAGACCCTATTCACCCCCCCTTTAGGGTCATTACCTGGCCAACAAGAGGCCTCCACTCCTCCATTACCCCTTTTGAAGTGTGTGTGGATTTCCGTTTATGGCACCTTAGCAGTTACCATTACGGTTGTCATTCCGGCCCTTGGATGAAGGACCCGTCCTTCAAATCCTGCAAAATAGAGGATTTTGTAAGGACATAGACCCGTCCTGGCCCCCAATTCTTTATGATATACCATATATAATATATAATATATTACATATATAATATTATATATAATATAATAGTTATAATTACATAAGAGGCTAAGCCTTACTTTATGTATGTGTAACATACTAACATTATAGTATAGTATTTTTTTAATAATCTTTCTAATATGGTAACTTGTAACATTTTTACTTTTTTTATGAAAAAAATCTAATGCTACGATTTACTTTGTGTATCTAAAACAAACTAATAGTGTTGTATCTTTCTATCATCTTTTAATGTTACTACTTGTAAGTTATAACTTTTTTCAATGAATATAACAATATTAATACTAATAATTTAATGATAACAATTGGGGGGTGTACTAGTACTAGCAATCTAAAGATAATAAAATGATGTTGTGTTGATCTTGGAATTGCCATGTTGGTCACATGCCCAAAAAAAATGATGAGAATTGTACAACAGATTAGCAATCAATGTAGAAAAATCGCCAAAACATAATAATTTGTTTTTCTTCTTTCGGCCCTGACCCGACCCTAGCCCGGCCCTGGCCCTGGCCCTTGAGGGTAAGACTTGGGCCTAACCAGTTCAGGCCCTCTAAAGCCTAGGGATGGGCTAGGGCCTCACCAGTTGAATGAGGGCTAGGCCCGATAAGACGTAGGCCCTACCCTGGCCTTTGATAGCCCTAGTTACCATAAGTCTGGCTGTGTATGTTTTTATATTGTGTTACATGACACCTTTAACAAAAAAACAATTTTATGAGGACACTTCGCTTCTTGCTCCAATGGTGGGGTGTGGCCTCTCTCAATAGAGAGGTCTCGGGATCCATTCCCCCCAAATGATGAGTAGTAAAAGCTCCAATCCCCATGCTAACCACTAACCATTGATATTAACCATAGGTAAATGATAAAAAAAAAAAAAATTGTATGAGTCCATTTTGTGTGTGAAAGGTGGCACATAGATCTTTTGTGCCACTACCAGTACATATGGTATGTAAGTAAAAGTATCAATTTTGAATTTGTCTCATTGTATAATGAGTAGTTTTACCGATACACCAACAATTGGTGTACGTGGCCGTACACTCGTCCGGGCACATAAGATCTATGTACCCATCTTGCACACAATATAGGGACTCCAATTGTATTCATGTAAGGCCACTAAAGAATTGCTTAAAGGAGCATCAAGATCGAATCTCTATATTCATCTTCCCTTAGATCAAAACCACAAATTTTTTTAAAACTCTCTTTAAACTATTTTTGAAGAAAATAATAAATAATTAAGAAAAAAGAGTCAAAAAAATCAATAATATTTTTTCAAGAATGAAAATGTTATTCCCTTGCCAAATGAAGGACTGAGCCAACGATGATTCAATTAGATAATTAATTCACACTCCATAGATGTCCTCATTGTAAGGAATGACTCAAATTCCTTGAAATCTGGAAGCTCTGATCGATAGGAGGTAGGGTATTGATTGATCGGGTGCGCAACAACAAACACAAAAACAAGCCTTGGGAGCAATCCGATCAGTCGGAGTAATGCGTTTTCTAGTCTGTTCTTTTGCTTTGGAAACTCCTATTTCGGAAAGGATTGTTTCTAATTGTCTAGAACTCCGGTTTTAGGCGTATATATGTAGTTATAGGTCTAGGGTTTGTAAGTTAATACAAAAACATTGGGAGTTGGAGATAATAGAAAGGGTTAAACATATTAGGGCATGGAAAAAGTTTGAGGGAGGATAGATAGAGATTATCCTTTGGTTTCATTGAGAAGGTGAGTTGAGTGTCATTGTACTGGTTCCTCAAGGTTTCTTTAAATAAAGGATTAATCGGATCTTGACCTGTGTACGTAGGCAGGCTATTGCTAAACCACGTATAACTCTTATGCTCTCTTGTGGTGTGTACTTGGTTATTCTTTTCCGTTAGATTCCATTATTCTCCAACAAATTGGTATCAGAGCACCGGGTTAATTATTTTTCAGTGGCTTTGAAAAATTATGGGCAATTTTCCCTGAAAAATTAAAACAGAAAAGAGAATTTCAATTTGTTACAAATGACGGTAAATGATATTCTAATTCAATAGGGTCTCGCAAGAGCATTGAAGGGGGAGTCTGGTAAACTGGAAAAGATACCCGATGCAGATTTGGAAGGCATTGATGCGAAGGTAGTCAGCACAATACGCCTTCGTCTTGCAGATAATATGATGCATAGCGTTATGGATGAAGAATCAACACCGAAACTCTAGAAGAAGTTGAAAAAACTCTACATCAGAAAGAGCATTACAAACAGGTTATATCTGAAAAGACAATTGAATACTTTGAAGATAGTGGTGGGAATTGATCTCATGAAGCACATAAATGTATTCAATCAAATCTTGAATCAACTGTAGAAAGTTGATTTTAAGATAGATGAAGAAGATAAGTCCCTGAGTCTTCTGACATCAGTTCCGGAATCATATGAGAACTTTGTGACAACCCTCATATATGGCAATGATACATTGTTATTGGAAGAGGTCACGGCGGCGCTACTCTCTAACAAGATTAGGTGGAAACCAATGCATGATCAAAATTATAATCATGCTACGGTTGCTTGGGGAGCAGGAAGAGACTTGGAGAGAGGATCTGGAAAAGGCAATCAAAATCCAAGGAAAAGGTGGGGTCCAGTGGTATCATTGTAAAGAATTAGGACACTTCAAAAAAAAATACTACATGCTGATAGGAAGAGGGATTATTCTAAAGGAGATTTTTTGGCGGCAATAACAAAGGACAAAGAATAATACATTGGAGATGCTTTTACAATCTCCAAAGATATAGACAATTCTTCTAGTAAATGGATTTTAGATTCGGGGGCTTCGTTTCATATTTGCTCAAATATGAAATTCTTTGATACTTTCTAAAAGATGGCCGAAAAATTGTCATTGGGTGATGAATTTGAATGTAAAATTATGGGGTTTGGAACTGTAAAGATAAGAATGTTTGATGGAGTGATTCGTACTTTGGGAGGGGTAGATTGTGTTGCTAAATTGCGAAGGAATCTAATTTCTTTTGGCTAGTTAAATTCCGTTGTTGTTACACGGCAAGGGGTGGAGTTATTAAACTTAAATGGGGATGCTTTGTTTTGATGAATGAGAAGAAGTATGAATGTTTGTATCTCCTGGATGGGAATATAGTGGTAGATGGAGCCACTAAAAGGTCTGCAGGAAAACAAAAACCAGATGTAATGTAGATGGTAGAAAACTCACCTAATGTCTCTTTTGCACTTGGTGTGAGGACTTGTATTTCAGAGGGTTTTTGAAAGGAAGGAGATGGTGATAAGGTGCATTTGACGGAGAGGACGTGTCTATGTCCTCGTCCGAGGTTCTTCTAGAAAGGAGGACGTGTTTTCAAGCTACACATGAGTTTTGACCGTGTTTGATCACATTCAATGAATGACTTTCCGAGGTGATTCGAGAGTGTGTGTAGCTGGTGAGTCTTTTTCGTAGATGGTGCAGAGGCAGACAAGGTCAAAAGGGTTGTTTGCAGTATTTGCAACGGATTTGCGGTATTTACAAATGGATGTTACAGAATTTTGAGAGAGCGTCTGATTCAAGGTGGAGGTGATTTCCGGATGTGGGTGATGAGGTAATCTACCTTGAAGGTTTGCTCGGTGATTAGTAAATCAGTTCTCTTGGTTGTGACGATGTCGTGAAATTCTCGCCAAGGTGGAGATTTGTAAGGAATGACTCAAATTAATGGAAATCCAGAAGCTCCGAACGATCAGAGGTAAGACACCGATTGATCGAGGTGCACGCCAGTAAACGGAAAAAAGCTCTGGGAGCAATCCGATTGATCGGAATTAGGCGCCGATCGATCGGAGCAACGCTAGTCTGTTCCTTTGCTTTGGAAACAACTATTTCGGTAAGGGGTGTTTCTAATTGTCTAGGACTCTGATTTTAGGTCTATATATATATATATATATATGTGTGTATATATATGGGTCTAGGGTTTGTAAGTTAATGTAAAAGATTGGGAGTGAGAGATAATAGAAATTGTTAAGCATACTAGGGCTTGAGAAAGGTTTAAGGGAGGATAGATCGGGATTCTCCTTTGGGTTTCATTGAGAAGGTGAGTTGAGTGTTATTGTACTGGTTCCTCAAGGTTTTTTGAATAAAGGAAGTAATCAAATCTTGACACGTGGACGCAGACAGGTTATTGTCGAACCACATATATCTCTTGTATTCTCTTTTAGTGTGTGCTTGTTTATTCTTTTCCATTGGGTTCCATTATTCCCCAACACTCATAAGGTAGTTGCAAAGGTGCCATAAGGTAAGTCCAAGCAACTACTCCAAAAGGTTGTGTGGGTGAATTTAGCGTGCGTGTGTGTTTGTTACATGATAACATTTCACAAAAAAAAAAAAAAAAGTCCTCATAAGGTTCTACCATTTAAAAGAAGTCATGAAATGAGAGTGTTATATATATATATATACGCTTCCCTCTCCCATTATAATAGTAAAGAAACATTAACACATTAAAGTAAAACATTGAATCAAAGTTTTGTTTTATATAAGAGTAGTTTGGGAATTTTGAAAGATCAGGCTACGCCTCCCTCTCCCATTATAATAGTAAAAATATAGATTTTATAATGTGATGGGCCTTTCTAACATCCGTGCCGGGGGATTACACACTCGCTAACATTTTAATGGGATATCTTCTCTTTTTTTAAGAAAAAATGACAATGACTACCTATGGAGCAGCCTTAATTAAAAATAGTCGTTAAACAGAGGGAAATGCTTAACTTATTGCCACATTAGACTAGTAGCTTTCATTGGTCCCAACCCCCATTTTTATTACACATCAATTGTAGTTAAGATTCACTCACTCCAAGGGTAAGCAATCTAACATTGGTTTTAAAAGAAAAACAAAAATATTAGTTTTAATTTTCTTGAGCTTAAGCATAATTAAAGGAGTGCTAAAAGAGACATGTGGTCATGACATTAGACTACAAGCCAAATGCGTGGGTGTGCTAATCACTGCCCTTAAATATATAACAGATAGACATAAAGCATTAACTTTGATGCTCTTTGAAACCCCATATAAAGCTTTTAGCAAAGTAATTGACTTTTCTATCATTTACAAAACAGAGGGAGGTATTTTTGAAGGAAAGTGATTGAAAATCCTCAATAGTAGGTATTATTGAGAATTGGGCCAGATGATTAAAAATCCAACGATGACAAGCGCCATGCAATAAATAGTGGGCCCTACTAGACGTATAGCACGGTTGTATTTTCAATCATCTGGCCCCAGCTAGGGGTGTCAATGAGTCGAGCTGGGCACTGCTCGGGCTCGGCTCGTTGGAATTTTACAGATGCTCAGGCTCGGCTCGAGCTCAGAATGGTCAGCTCGAGTTCGTCTCGTCCACAAATCGTTGAGCTCGAGCTCGGCTCGGCTCAGTTCGATAATTTTACTTTTTTAAATACATTGATAAGCACTAAATTCAATTAAAAAAATTTAAAAGGGCATTTTTTTTGGGATGTCATGTGACTCATGAAAGCTTGAGTTAAAACTTAAAATGAAATAATTATGCTAATGTATACTAAATATATCATACCAAAAAAAAAGTATACTAAATATATAATATAAATTTAATTTTTAAAGGATATTATTATAAAATTAATCGAGCCGAGCCGAGCCAAGCTAAGCCATCTATTATTCAGGCTTAGCTCGTTTATTTTTCGAGCTCACTTTTAAGGCTCGGCTCGGCTCGGCTCAACGAGCCCAAAATAAAAACTCAAGTTCGGTTTATTTTGAGTCGAGCCGAGCTGGCTCAACTCGTTGACACCCCTAGGCCCAGCTGTACTAGTACCTACTATCAAAGCGATTGAAAACTCTCGTTTGTTGGTGGTACTGTCACAACAGTGTTAAATATTAAGTGAGGTAACCCTTTAATGCATGGGCCTTGTTACCGTTGGATTTTCAATCATGCCACCCAGCAATTGATAATACCTATTAGCGAAGAGTTTTCAATCACTTCCCATTCTTTAAAATGTCACATAATATATAGGAAGGGCTGAAGTGACAAAACAAGATTCCCAATATGGGAGAATTTTCAATCACTTTCCATTCTTCAATGTGAGATAATACAGGAAGGGCTGAAGTGACAAAACAAGATTCATGCTCCCATCGAACATTGATGACGATGAGACAGCTTCCTTCAAGAAGTATGAAATGGAGTTAGAAAATTCATTGGTTTCACACCAATTGTTATGCTTACGAGTTATATCTATATCACTCACAAGAAAAATAGCCTGTAGACGACTGGCCTAACCTACAGTGTTATAGCGTGTGGGGACTCTTAACATGCGACTTGAATCAGACTCCACACCTAACCTGGCTACCACATTCACTTTTTTCCGTATAAATACATCTCCTTTGTCCCTACTCCGTGCTTAGAAAATGGTCGAAATAAGGTTGAAAGTGGGCTGAGTGTGAAATTTATTTTTGCCTTCAGTAATCACCTTGTGGTGTTACTGAGTTTACCAAAAAAAAAAAGAAATATATTTGATTTGTAACAGTTGGGCTAGCATTATTGTTTATAATTATGAAGAAGAATTAGTTAGTAATACTAGCTAGAGGCTGGGACCATATATAGTTGGTAATACGGCGGCGTACCATAAAAATTTGCTACGAGAATTATTCAAGTATAATTCTAAATAGTCATTTATAATTCTTTAAAAAAATTACTTAAAAGACACAACGTAAAAGGTGCGGCCAAAATAAATAGATTATAATTGGAGGCATTAATTCTTTAAACTCCCGGTAAACCAGAGCGTGGGGAGGAGCTGTTGCTGACGCGTGTCATTTTCGGTAATTTTCCCCTCACACAAAACATGATTCATGCTACCGATTGGGAAAGTGAGGAGATAGTCGAGTAGCGTGTGTTACTTGATACCTTTCCAACCAAAAATAAAAGGGTGAAATGGAAAACGGACCGCAGGATCAGCTTAGAAGCCGACCCAGTGACCTCATTGGTCTAAGCCCTTTTTTTACCATCCATCAATTGTGGTTAATCCCTTAGGATTAAACAATCTAACCATGGTTTTTAGAAAAACCAAAAAACAAAATTATTAATTTTAATCTAGTTAAGCTTAACCATGGTTAAACAAGGGTTAAGAGGGGCACGGGGACAATTGGGTCAGCTTATAAGCGGACCCAGGGTCCACTTCTCAGGACTCAAAGGGGAAAATGGAAAACGGACCCAAAGTCAGCTTAGAAATCCAACAGTTGGACATCAATTGTCGTGCTTATAGTTATATCTGTGGCACGTATCCAGAAAATTAAGGAAAATGCTGAACTTACCATGGTTTCCATTATGTAACAAAATGGCCAGTTCTCATTGGTCCGCCCTACTTTAAGTACTCATTAATTGTGGTTAAGATTCACTCACTCCTTTGGTTAAGCATTCCAACTTTGGTTTTTCAAAAAAAAAAAAATCTAAATTCTTAACGTTAATTTAATTAAGCTTAACCAGGATTAAAGAGGTGTTAAAAGGGACACGAGGACAAGGGGGTAAGATAAGAAGCGGACCTAATCACTGCTCATAAAATAACCACTTACCTAAAAACCACATATAGTCCGTGTGGGGACTATAACGTGCGACTTGAAAAAGACCCCGCACCTAACACATTAAATTTTATCCCTATAAATACATCTCCCTGGTCCTTAGCTTGCAATTTGAGTAGGAAGAAGAAAAAGGTAGGGGGCATCCAAATCAATTTGAGGTGAGAGAATACATGGGTCATTTTAATCCTATCATTTTTTTTTGGGAAATAGTTAACGTACCAATGAAATCTGTTTCCAAACCTAAGACACCACCTCATTGGTGGATGCTTCATGGGTACGCTTTTTTTTTTGGTTTAAGGCAACTACACCACAAGGCGATAGCTGTGGACTAAACACATTAACATGTTTTTTTTATTTTAATCCTATCATTTGTATTGAGTTTTAGCAAACTAACTGTTTTTTTATTCCTAGAGAAAAGTTTATAATAGAACCTATCATTAACATAGAAGTTGGTTGTGTGCCCTACCCCTCATAGGAGTGGTAAGAGGCATCCGCATCGCCATTAGGGGGCAGTCCCAGGTTCCAATCCCTTTCGAAGTAATGCAGGTTGCTATACCCCCTTAGTACAAACTGGACAAGCCTTGAACCTCTTGATGACGCACCAAGGGCCACGAAAAAAAGAAAAGAAAAATGATGTTGGCTGTCCTTAGACTCGTGATTCTCTCCGGTTGTAACTGGAGTTGGGGAAGTCCGATTACGCCATTGATGCTGCCACGAGTTACTTTTCATGCCCATTAATTGTGGTTAAGATTCACCCACCCATAGGGTTCACTGACCTGTCCTTGGTTCTTATGAAAAAAATTTTAAAAAGAAATTTAACCCCGGTTAAAATTCACTACTCCTAAGTTTAATTTTTTTTAAATTTTTTTTTTCTAAAAACTAAGGATATCTGGGTGAATCCTAAGGATAGGTGAATCTTAACCACAGTCGAGGTGTCAAAAGAGACACGTGGCAGCGTTAGTGGCATAACTGGACTCCCTCGAGTCCGATTATAAATGGAGATGATTCCAAGTCTTGTCCTTAACGCTGAGTTCTTGCTCTCTCTTTGCTCCCCGCTCTTTTTATTTCTCTATTATTCTTCTGTTATGTATCGCTAAATTTTTTTGTAATTGTTTGTATTTATGTTTTATACTTTGAATTGATTTTTACTTTTGTTTGATCGTATTTAGGGTGTTTCTGACTTCTCATCTTACCTTTCTGGCTTTGCCAGAGACAATCCTGAGCCATTTTGATTTTGTATAGCCCTGGCGAGGGAACCTCTCAAGGGTCAAGCCCACTGACTAGTCCTTGTAGCTGTTAAGCTAGCCAGTCGTATGGCTTTGAAATCTGTTCGTATAGCTTGAAATCTGTAGGGCTGGATCTTAATATATATACTTTACCAACAAATAATAATAATAAAATGGTACCCTCTCCACCCAACATCCCTGAATTCCCATTCATCTATCAAACTGTTATTGGATTTGGTCTTGCTCTCGCAAGACCATTTTCGTCTTGCCTAGATTCAGCTGCATGGGGTGGGGGTATTCCCTATGTTATCACGTGGGACTAGTATGAACTTTCAAGGATCAGGATATCCACGGTATCAAATAAAAAAAATATTCAGCTATGTGACGATAAAAAGGAAAAAAAATATCAAATACGAAGAAGTAACGTCTATTCATGTGTTTAGTCCCACATCGGACAAGGTTCTGAGCTCTCAATCCCTTAAAAGTTTCTTCACACCTCAAACGGCAACCTGTTTTGGAGAGTGTTTGGGTGAAGCTTCTAAGGGTTGAGAGTTTGTGTTGTGGTGTAGGGTGTAGGGTGTAGGGTGTGGGTGTGTGTGTTTCCTTGTTTTGACTGCAGCCAGCTTTTGCCTTGTGGTGTAGTTGCCTTAACCAAAAAAATAGTTCATGTGTTTAGTTCCACATCGGACAAGGTTTCGAGCTCTCAATCCTTTAACAGTGCCATCACGCCCCAAACGGTTGGTACCCGTTTTGGGGAGTGTTTGGGTGAAGTTTCTAAGGTTTGAGAGTGTCTGTTGTGGTGTAGGGTGTGTGAGTGGGTGTGTGTGTTTCCTTGCTTTGACTGCAGCCAGCTTTTGCCTTGTGGTGTAGTTGCCTTAACCAAAACAACAGTTTATATGTTTAGTCCCACATCGGACAAGGTTCCGAGCTCTCAATCCTTTAAAAGTTCCATCACGCCCCAAACGGTTGGTACCCATTTTGGGGAGTGTTTGAGTGAGGCTTCTAAGGGTTGAGAGTGTGTGTTGTGGTGTAGTGTGTGTGTGTGTGTGAGTGTGGGTGTGTGTGTTTCCTTGCTTTGACTGCAACCAGCTTTTGCCTTGTGGTGTAGTTGCCTTAACCAAAAAAACACTTCTTGTGTTTAGTCCCACATCGGACAAGGTTTTGAGCTCTCAATCCTTTAAAAGTTCCATCACGCCCCAAAGGGTTGGTAACCGTTTTGGGGAGTGTTTGGGTGAAGCTTCTAAGGGTTGAGAGTGTGTGTTGTGGTGCAGGGTGTGTGTGTGTGAGTGGGTGTATGGGTGTGTGTGTGTTTCCTTGCTTTGACTGCTGCTTTCACCGTGCTCCCAATCCCTTAAAAGTTCCATCACGCCCCCAAACGGTTGGTAACCATTTTGGGGAGTGTTTGGGTGAAGCTTTAAGGGTTGAGAGTGTGTGTTGTGGTGTAGGGTGTGTGTGTGAGAGAGAGAGTGGGTGTGTGTTTCCTTGCTTTGACTGCAGCTTTCGCCTCGTGGTGTAGTTGCCTTAACCAAAAAAATAATAATTTAGCATTCAAGGTAACCTTAAAAGTAACGTTTCTTTCAATCTATTTAACCATACAATATATCTAGGCCTTTTATTTTATCCTTTATCTAAAACAACCCAGTGAAAAGTCCTGGTGTGTGATTCTCTCTCGGTTCTAAGGTGGAGATGTTGGTTTGTGCAAGAGAAAAACTAAAAATGAGCCCTTAATCTCATTTATTTCCAAAGATTTTTTATTTTATTTTTCTTCTATTAAAGTTTCACTTATGTTCTTCAAGTAACATTTATATTGAATAACATCTACTAAAAGGTCAGTTATGGTGTGTAATTCTTGTGGGGAGCCAATATGTCCAATTTAAAATTTGTCAAATATCTCCTAGCTAATTAAGTAGACCAATACATAGTCGTTTTGATGAGAAGATTTTCCTATTAGAAAAAGGAATTTATCTGAACTGACTCTAATATTGTAAGTTTTAGTTTGGTATAATAATATTGTAATTTGGGAGTCGTGTAATATATGGATCTGTGAAGTATAAATATTTGGACTTTGCTACTGAGACCGCATTAGGGCCCGCATTAGGGCCGAGACCTCGCGCATGTGCGCGAGATTTCAGGTGGGGCCCATCAGCACATAGTGGGCCCCACCTGAAATCCCGCGCACAAGCGCGAGGTCACGGGCCTTATGCGGTATCAATAGCATTTCCCTAAATATTTTGTTGATAGTTGATCAATGGCTAGTCCTTTAATTATGAGGATTCTAACCTTTTATTTCTAATTGGTACAAGTTCACAATGGAAGGGGACTTGGAAACAATAGAAGCTCATGGCACCGTAAGTGAACGAGGGGACGAGGTTTTCATTCAAATAGAAAATCCAGACATTAAATTGGCAACTTGTATTCGACAAAAGTTACAAACCGTGTCTCCCATATCCTCGAAGTGTTGTATTCACAGAGTTTCTAAGAAGCTACGCAGTTTAAATGATCCAGCTTACACTCCTCAAGTGATCTCAATCGGCCCATGCCACCGTGATAAAGAAAGCTTACAGGTAATGGAAGTTCATAAACAGAGATACTTGCGTAGTTTTCTTGATAGGTACCCTCAGATAGACTTGGAGGATTATGTTAAAGCTTTGAGGGGGTTGGAAGAAAGTGCTCGCCAATGTTATGCAGAACCCATCAAACTTAGCAGCAACAAATTTGTAGAAATGATGTTACTCGATGGTTTCTTCATCCTTGTGCTTTTTCTTAAGATGCGTATCAAGGAATGGCAAGACACTAGTGACCCCATTTTTCATACGGAGTGGATGCAGAATGCTATAATGCTGGACTTGTTATTACTGGAGAATCAGATTCCCTTCATTGTTCTTCAGTGTTTATTCGATCGATCGGCAATCCGTGACCAATTTAATGCATGTTCATCTCCCCTTGAGCTTATCCCTGTTTCCTTCTATTTGCTGAAGGATAATGAAATTCCAGAGACGATCTATAGATCCCAAGTGAATCATCTCCTCGATTTTGTACAAAGTTGCCACATACCATATTCATTGGTGTTGTTCCAAGATGATAGAAGGTGCGGCGTTACACGCAGTGCCACAGAGCTCCATGAGGCTGGAGTCAGATTTACGGTGGGCAAAAGTAACTGCTTATTGGATATAAGTTTTAGAAATGGGGTGCTGGAAATACCGTCTTTAAGAATCGAAGATACGACAGAAACGATACTCCGGAATCTCATTGCGTGGGAGCAGTTTCAAGAACTTCCTTACTGTGGAATTGCCAGTTATGCATCACTCATGGATTGCCTTATCAGCACTCCCAAGGATGTGAGTTTACTCATTGATAATAAGATTATTGAGAACTGGCTAGGTAACAATGAAGATGTGTCACATTTGTTTAACAATCTTGTCAAGGAGGTTACCTTAGACACTGACAAATTCTATTTTTCTAGTGTTTGTTTAACCTGAATGAACACTGCCAGAAGAGTCGGCACAGGTGGATGGCATCCTTGAAACATGATTATTTCAACACTCCATGGGCAATCATATCCTTTAGTGCTGCAGTTGTACTCCTCATTCTCACTTTCATACAAACTGTATGTTCTCTCATTTCAACGGCTTGAAACTTTGGTGTAACTTTCAGACAAAATCTCTTTCTATGATGAACTTTCTTCAGTATATCAATGAATTTCGTTCTATTATCTTACTTTGAATACTCTTTCAATGGGTGTAAGATTGCACAAGTTAGGGACAAATGCAGAGATGAAATAGTTAGGGCCATTTGATTGCATCAATTTCCAGCAATTGCACCACCCACATTGCCTATCTACTAATCCATCTTGATCAGTCATCTGAGAGGTAGCCCACCAAACATGTTTTGGGAACTTTATTTGATAATCATATATCCAACCGACGGAGAAGCCATAATTTATGTTCATTACAACATTTTCAGAATGTTTATCAATTTTTTTTATTAAAAAACAAGTGTGATATGTGATGCTAAGGGGAAAATGGAGCAACATAACCATATCAAATAACCCCAATCTACATAATCTGAAGGAGGAAGGCATGTAGCTTAACCATAGTACATGTCATATAAGATATTGTCGACACTAATATTCACAAATACCACATAAACGAGCAGTTATAGCATAGCTATTAAGCTACCTATATATTTCCAAATAAATTCAATAATTTAGACGGAAATATAACTATAAGGAAAATTTAATTAATAAATAAACCTTAATCCTGGCTGGCTTGGTTCGTTTGCTGTTAGTATATGTTCTAGTTAGTAGATTGTGTCGTCTTCGATTTTAGACAGAATGACTGGTCTAGTTCATTGTGTCTAACGAAGGTTAGATGCTTTAACCCTAAGGGTTATTAATCTTAGTCAAAGTTAAAGGGAGTTAAGAGGAACACGTTATTTAAAAAAAAATATATTCCTAATAGTTGCTTTAACCCTAAAGAGTTGGTGAATCTTAACCACAATTAAAAGGAGTTAAAAGAAATGTTCAATTCTTTTTCTAAAATTCAAGGTTAGATGTTTTAACCCTAAGGATTAATTATTCTTAACCATAAGTTAAAGGGAGTTAAAAGGGAGCACATTACTTAAAAAAAATAAATTCTAATAGATGCTTTAACCCTAGTTAAAAGTGAACACGTTACTTTTTAATCTTTTTTATAAAAAAAAACTAAGGTTAGATGCTTTAACCCTAAGGGTTAGTGAATCTTAACTATAGTTAAGAGTTAAAAGAAGATAAATTAACCATAAGGGTCACAACTTATTAACCATGGTTCAAGAATAGTTAAAGGGACTTTGTGATGATGGTATGAAATCTGTTAAGGGCATTATAGTCATTTTAGTGACAATATCAAACTAAAGTCCGACGGAAGTAAGGTTTGAGGGTAGTTGTCTAAATGTTGGAAAACCATGAGTTAATTTGCAAAAGATTTAAACATAACCATGTATTTGCAAACTAAGAAGAACCTAGCAACGGATATGCAAAAACCCCTTTTATTTTTTATCCTCATGTGCACAGGACAGAGCCATGAAAGTGTAAAAAAAAAAAACTAATGAATTTGATAGTATGGAATTTGGGGTAATTTTTTATATGGAGAATTTTTTTCCGGTAATGTCCTTGAGGTCACCACGTGTCCCTATTGATACCCCTTAACTATGGTTACGATTCACCCACCTATCCTTGGTTTTTTTAAAAATATTCTCGATTTTTTTTCAAACCCTAGTTAAAATTTTAATAACTCCTAAGTTTCAATTTTTTTTTTTTCTAAAATCCAAGGACAAGTAGGTGAACCCTAAGACTAGGTGAATTTTAACCATAGTTAAGGAGTGTCAATAGGGACATGTGACGACTTAAGGGCATAACTAGACTCATTGGAGGGCCCACTATATATATGACAAAAAATTGGGGGGCCACTATATATAAGACAAAAAAATTTAGGGGCCAAGTATAGTAAAAAAATTTAAAAATTTGAGGGGCCACAATTTCATTAACAAACCATGATGGATTTACAAAAATTTTGTGTGTGCAGACACATAATTAATGCCTCATTAGCCAACATAAGGTAGGCAAATTGAGATCTTAATGGCCGTCTCTACTCTCTAATGAGGTCTCATTAGTTAAATAATGGGAGGTTGTGACTTGTGAGTCCAACACTCCCAAACATTGAAAACATTTTTAAAAAAAGATTTATATGCCAATAAAAAGTTTCTACCGGCATATAGGAGTGACAACATATAAAGATATTATACATATTCGATTGGTATCTGAATTCATTTAGTTGGATAACATCCCAATAGGTATGTGGCGAACGTGTTAAATAATGATTTACTATCCGTTTATAATCGGTTACGAATATGGGTATTGGTATTCCCATTCGATAAAATAGCCGACCAATTTATATATTCGATTATTTTTCTATAATTCATATATTAAATGTTTTAAATCTATAATAACTTTAAAGAAAATATACTATTTTTTTAAAATATATTTTTAATATATGAAATATTTTTAATATAAACTGACATAAAAATATTAATTAGTATTTAAAAAAAAATCAAATTTAATATTTTCTAGTTTTTTTAAAAAGTAATAAAGGTAATTCAAATATTACCTGAATTCAAATATTTTTAATCACAGTCGTATAAACATACCATATTTCATTCTCTATCTATAAAATATTTATTCGAATTCGATCCACAGATAAAATTAACATATACAAATTCCGATATACCTCTATCCAGACTTTAGCAGCCCTACCGACTCTACATGGGCACTCTATAACACGAAAACACGACCGCCATACCTCATTGGGCATGTTCCAATATGGATGTGCCGTGCTGGGTCTCGTTTTATTTTAGGTAAATTACATGACCTTCCCTGAGTTTTGGTGAAATTTCATATGACGCTCCCCTCTTGTTTTAAAATTACACTGCCCTCCCCACCGTGAAGTTTACGCCGTTAATTATAGATACTCTTTGAACGATTTTGCCCTTATTTTTAAAACCCCACACACGTACGCAAAGCAAAATTCGTATACTACGTAATTCAACGAGCTTAATGATGATTCCTGCTTTTTATCGATGATTGGTCAGCCACATACCCACTGCATTGTAGACTTGCTTGAGAAACTCCCATGTTGTTAATTGGCGTTTCCTATTCGATTAATACAAGGCAGCCCAACGCTAATGGCTAACAGAATCTAGAACTAAGAAATGAAAAGAGAGAATACAATACAGAGTATGATCTTTATTTTCTGTTTGAATCAGATCTATACAGTGTTTATATAGACTACTTATCTCCTAGATACAACTTGGCTATTGAATCTATACGAGTATTTGACTTTAACCGCTT
>CM026569.1:9357873-9455820 GCA_015143295.1 Tetracentron sinense
AGCCCCCGAATCTAAAAAATCCATTTACTTAGAAGATTGTCTATATCTTTGGAGCATTGTAAAAGCATCTCCAATGTATTATTCTTTGTCCTTTGTTATTGCCGCCAAAAAATCTCCTTTAGAATAATCCCTCTTCCTATCAGCATGTAGTATTTTTTTTTGAAGTGTCCTAATTCTTTACAATGATACCACTGGACCCCACCTTTTCCTTGGATTTTGATTGCCTTTTCCAGATCCTCTCTCCAAGTCTCTTCCTGCTCCCCAAGCAACCGTAGCATGATTATAATTTTGATCATGCATTGGTTTCCACCTAATCTTGTTAGAGAGTAGCGCCGCCGTGACCTCTTCCAATAACAATGTATCATTGCCATATATGAGGGTTGTCACAAAGTTCTCATATGATTCCGGAACTGATGTCAGAAGACTCAGGGACTTATCTTCTTCATCTATCTTAAAATCAACTTTCTCCAGTTGATTCAAGATTTGATTGAATACATTTATGTGCTTCATGAGATCAATTCCCACCACTATCTTCAAAGTATTCAATTGTCTTTTCAGATATAACCTGTTTGTAATGCTCTTTCTGATGTAGAGTTTTTTCAACTTCTTCTAGAGTTTCGGTGTTGATTCTTCATCCATAACGCTATGCATCATATTATCTGCAAGACGAAGGCGTATTGTGCTGACTACCTTCGCATCAATGCCTTCCAAATCAGCATCGGGTATCTTTTCCAGTTTACCAGACTCCCCCTTCAATGCTCTTACGAGACCCTATTGAATTAGAATATCATTTACCGTCATTTGTAACAAATTGAAATTCTCTTTTCTGTTTTAATTTTCAGGGAAAATTGCCCATAATTTTTCAAAGCCACTGAAAAATAATTAACCCGGTGCTCTGATACCAATTTGTTGGAGAATAATGGAATCTAACGGAAAAGAATAACCAAGTACACACCACAAGAGAGCATAAGAGTTATACGTGGTTTAGCAATAGCCTGCCTACGTACACAGGTCAAGATCCGATTAATCCTTTATTTAAAGAAACCTTGAGGAACCAGTACAATGACACTCAACTCACCTTCTCAATGAAACCAAAGGATAATCTCTATCTATCCTCCCTCAAACTTTTTCCATGCCCTAATATGTTTAACCCTTTCTATTATCTCCAACTCCCAATGTTTTTGTATTAACTTACAAACCCTAGACCTATAACTACATATATACGCCTAAAACCGGAGTTCTAGACAATTAGAAACAATCCTTTCCGAAATAGGAGTTTCCAAAGCAAAAGAACAGACTAGAAAACGCATTAGTCCGACTGATCGGATTGCTCCCAAGGCTTGTTTTTATGTTTGTTGTTGCGCACCCGATCAATCAATACCCTACCTCCTATCGATCAGAGCTTCCAGATTTCAAGGAATTTGAGTCATTCCTTACAATGAGGACATCTATGGAGTGTGAATTAATTATCTAATTGAATCATCGTTGGCTCAGTCCTTCATTTGGCAAGGGAATAACATTTTCATTCTTGAAAAAATATTATTGATTTTTTTGACTCCTTTTTCTTAATTATTTATTATTTTCTTCAAAAATAGTTTAAAGAGAGTTTTAAAAAAATTTGTGGTTTTGATCTAAGGGAAGATGAATATAGAGATTCGATCTTGATGCTCCTTTAAGCAATTCTTTAGTGGCCTTACATGAATACAATTGGAGTCCCTATATTGTGTGCAAGATGGGTACATAGATCTTATGTGCCCGGACGAGTGTACGGCCACGTACACCAATTGTTGGTGTATCGGTAAAACTACTCATTATACAATGAGACAAATTCAAAATTGATACTTTTACTTACATACCATATGTACTGGTAGTGGCACAAAAGATCTATGTGCCACCTTTCACACACAAAATGGACTCATACAATTTTTTTTTTTTATCATTTACCTATGGTTAATATCAATGGTTAGTGGTTAGCATGGGGATTGGAGCTTTTACTACTCATCATTTGGGGGGAATGGATCCCGAGACCTCTCTATTGAGAGAGGCCACACCCCACCATTGGAGCAAGAAGCGAAGTGTCCTCATAAAATTGTTTTTTTGTTAAAGGTGTCATGTAACACAATATAAAAACATACACAGCCAGACTTATGGTAACTAGGGCTATCAAAGGCCAGGGTAGGGCCTACGTCTTATCGGGCCTAGCCCTCATTCAACTGGTGAGGCCCTAGCCCATCCCTAGGCTTTAGAGGGCCTGAACTGGTTAGGCCCAAGTCTTACCCTCAAGGGCCAGGGCCAGGGCCGGGCTAGGGTCGGGTCAGGGCCGAAAGAAGAAAACAAATTATTATGTTTTGGCGATTTTTCTACATTGATTGCTAATCTGTTGTACAATTCTCATCATTTTTTTTGGGCATGTGACCAACATGGCAATTCCAAGATCAACACAACATCATTTTATTATCTTTAGATTGCTAGTACTAGTACACCCCCCAATTGTTATCATTAAATTATTAGTATTAATATTGTTATATTCATTGAAAAAAGTTATAACTTACAAGTAGTAACATTAAAAGATGATAGAAAGATACAACACTATTAGTTTGTTTTAGATACACAAAGTAAATCGTAGCATTAGATTTTTTTCATAAAAAAAGTAAAAATGTTACAAGTTACCATATTAGAAAGATTATTAAAAAAATACTATACTATAATGTTAGTATGTTACACATACATAAAGTAAGGCTTAGCCTCTTATGTAATTATAACTATTATATTATATATAATATTATATATGTAATATATTATATATTATATATGGTATATCATAAAGAATTGGGGGCCAGGACGGGTCTATGTCCTTACAAAATCCTCTATTTTGCAGGATTTGAAGGACGGGTCCTTCATCCAAGGGCCGGAATGACAACCGTAATGGTAACTGCTAAGGTGCCATAAACGGAAATCCACACACACTTCAAAAGGGGTAATGGAGGAGTGGAGGCCTCTTGTTGGCCAGGTAATGACCCTAAAGGGGAGGGGGGTGAATAGGGTCTATGGCAAATTTAAAAATTTATGAACTCTATGTCCAAGATGCAGAATTAATTAGATGTGCAGCAAGTAAAAACAAATAGAAATATTGTAAGTAAAGGAGAAGAGAGAAAGAGAAAGTGCAAAATCAGAATTTGTTCACGAGGTTTAGCAATCCAGCATACTCCCCCCCTCAAGCTTCCAGCTAGAGGATTCACCACGATTCCTTAATCGTACAGACTCCTTCATGGGTGGATCCCAAACCTCTACAATCTCTTTTATAGGTCGAGATATTACCTCTACAAGTTCTCCTTTAGGGCGAGCTCAAACCTTTCAAGAGCACCACCCTCTCTTGATAAAACTGAAGCAGCAACTTCAGTGCAAGAATCCAAGATTCTTGTCTAACCTCAATAAATGAGTTTGGATTTTGCAATCCGAAATAGAAAGCTTCTTGAATGAGTTGTATAAGAGTGGAGTACAGTCTCTAATAAAGTCTCTAAAAAGAAAATGGAGTTGAATCAGCTCAAGAGAGATTTTGGGATTTCTATGAGTGTGAGTGGGTGAGAAATCAATACAAGTGAAAGAGTTGTTGATTGGAGTTATTGCACAGATCAAGAGTTGTATTTAGTTCATAAATGAACTACTTTTATAGCATTTGATCCAATAAAGCCATTGATGAAACATTAAAAGCATTTTAGCCTGTTAAAAACTAGCCGTTATAATGAGTTTTATGTTTCAAGCTTGGATTCGTTGACGAAGTGGGGTCCCACTTGAATTCGTCAATGAATTCTAAAGAAAATGTACAATTTCAAAAATACTGCCATGACTTCGTCGCTGAATTCAAACTACTCTGAGAATTCGTCGAAGAATTCAGAACAATTTTTCTGAATTTTGTCTTGGATCATACCAAGGAGATGGGATTGATTTCCTAGGTCAATTAGCTATGTTTTAACATGATTTTATGATTCCTTAGGGCCTTAGAATAATTTCCAAAAAGTGTCCTAGGCTCCTATGGTCAATCTATGATCTTTGAGCTTTCAACTTTCCACTCTTTTGAAGACTTTTTACACAAGTCCTAGGTACTCTCAAAGTAAAAAAAGATTTGTTACTGTGTTTGTTTTGAAGGTTTGAGATAAAAACTGCTATATATCAAATTTTTATTTTTCTAAAAACCTAATTTTCTTTTCTACTCATACAAGATATTTTTATTATTATGTTAGTGGGTGATAGTTTCTATTTTTGAATTGTTCCAATTTCTTTTGAGCTTGTAAAGAAGAGGCAAGCGGTGAGTTGCCCCGCTAAAATTTGATAAATTTTTTTTCAGTTAATAAACTGGTCCTGAATTTACCCACAAAGTCCCAAGTATAAAGAACACAAAATATAGGATGCTCAAGCTTGTAAAAAACCAGGATCTTGAAAAGCCTGAGCTTTTTAAAGTTCAAACAAAAGAACACAGCCGTAGTTTTAGAAACACACAACGATAGACAGAAATATCCCTCATTTATTTATGTCTTTCCAAAATAACCATGCAAAGAAGCTTGCTTTGTGCTCTCACTAACTGATACTCATACTTAAATTCTTGACAATTAAAAAATGTTCCTTTCTTAATCCCTTCCATTACATAGAAATGAAAATTAATTTGGTTGTTTTTTTTCTTATTTTTATGAAAAGAAAATTTTAAAAAAAGTTCGTCTATCAATTTTTTGGAGACTCGGGTAGTGTCCCCAACCCTTTGGGTCAGGATTAATCCCTGAGGGTACAACGAGAGCCCGCAATCCGCCACACCAAGTAAGCCCGGAAAATTCGTGCAGGACTAAACCTAGGACCTCCCACTTCATGAGGTGTAAGTCCCGGGACCACTGCTCCACCCCGTTAGGGTCAGATTCATCTAATAATACGTGGCTTTTGCCCATTTTTTCAAATTAAATCCTCCATAAACTTATCTCTACCCCTATCATCATCAGGCATATTTTGGGAGGCTCCAAATTTCACTTGATCTAGAGCTCTTTTCATATTTAAACTCATAATCATGTAACCCCTTAACCGATAAGGCTTGAATAAAATAAAGAGTAAATTACACTGACCTCCCCTGAGGTTTGGTGAAATTTCAAATACCTCTCCTCTCGTTTCTAAAATTACATTGCCCTCCCCTCTGCTTTAATAGTTTGTAACAGATACCCCTTCTATTAATTTTCTGTTAATTAGATGGATGGACTTTACTGATGTCATGATTTAAACATTTTAAAATGTCTAAATTATCTTTCTTAAAATCAAAGTTTGAGTCATTCCAACAAATTCTTTCTTGTACACGGACATAAGTAGATCAATTGCTCCCCCTCAGAGATCTCCAATGACGGCACATGTGGTAAAATATCATTTCCGACAACACAAACACATGAAGACAAAATCATCGACCAAATGTTCAAGGTCCACCTTCACGGTTGGATCTGAGATTTTCATGTCATGCGCTAAGTAGTCCCTGAGAACCCAAACGTTGAGAAACTGAGATGATGTTGTTCACATCCTTGTTACCCATCTTCCGTGGAGAACCGTTTCGAAGTTTTAGGTTTTATCATTTGCTCGGGCTTCAACTCTCGTGGCTCTATGATGCACTACATCTTTGCCTCAAATGTATGAAGTTCTTCTCTAACACTCGGGAGAAAACGGACGGCTGGAAGTTCTTGCAAACTCGTGACCATTGGCTAGATTAGCTCGAGATTCTGCAATTCCTTGATGAAGTGGATGTAGAAATAGAGAATTGAATCGTTTCCAAGCTTACCCAATTGTGGGTTAAGCTACTGATATTTATAGAATGAGTTTACAGATATGTACAACATCTGTTACAGTTGTGATGTTATTGGACTCTATCAATAGTTTGGGATTCTATCATTGGAAACTGTAATCATCATAACAGAACCCTTTTTAATATTATTTTTCTAATTTTCAGCTTTAGCAATTGAAAACAAACTGATAATGAAAAACAGAGGCAAAAGCGAAGCAAGGGAGTGTCTAGAACACATATGTAGGGAAAGGTGCATAAGGGTTGGAAACATGTTCCCACATGTGGGTACCTCCAACTCTTGATACAACACTTTACAACGTGCAAAAAGAGGTTCCCTAAGAAATCAAACTCGCACGTGCCTTGCACGTGCACCCCTTATCCTCTCTAAGAATCGAAAAATGTAATTCATGGGTAGCCAATGCAAGCATGATTAAGTCTGCATCCAACCCGCACAAACAATGTCGTGTGGTTCAGTTCCGGTTGTGATCACGTTAGAATCCAGAGTTTTAGTTTGCTCCAACAGAGATAATCTTTCCCCTTTCTGATTCAAAGACACTTCTCAACCTCTCAGTTCCAGCAGCTTCATCGACATCTCTTTAGCAGCTTTGAAACGCCTCGCTTGCTGTTGATTCATCTTTCCTCGTGGTGCAACACCATCAATTACCATGTACAGAAGTTTCCAGGGTCTAATCATTGAAAAAATACGATGAATGTACTTGAAAACCTGTTCATACGTTCTTGTAGCAGACTGGCCTTCTGGATGGAAACAGGGATGAATGATTCCATTCATGTCAAGATCGAGATTATTGAACAGGAAGCCATTATTAACCAAGTCACCAGTTGATGATAACAAATTATGACAACTGGAGTAACTGCTAAACAGTTTGTTAGAATTTGTTAAGATTTTGTTAGAAAGAGGTTAAAGTCAAATACTTGTGTAGATTCAATAACACAATTGTATCAGGGTATTAAGAAGGTCTATATAAACACTTGTATAGTTCTGATTCAGACAAAAAATAAAGATCAAACATCTGTAATTATATTCTCTCTTTCATTTCTCTAGTTCTAGATTCTGTTATGGTATCAGAGCTGTGAAGAACAATCACTCGTCAAATTCTCGATCCAAGTTGCAAGTGTTCATCAATGGAGTCTTTATATAAGTTGCTTTTGTAACTGTTGCTTCAGAATACAGATTTTGTTTGGAACCAATGGCATCATCAATCTCAAATTCATCAAGCTCCGCAACAATGGAAACTTCAACCACAAATTCACCAGTCAATTCTCTTTATCCACCGTCGAACATCACAAATTTGGTTCCCTTCAAGCTTGATAGCTCCAATTATGTCCTCCGGCGGTATCAAATCTCTTCGATTTTCAAAACTCATTCATTGTTTGGTTTTCTTGATGGATCTGTCTCTTGTCCGTCTCAATTTCTTCTTGATAAGACTGGAATTGCTACCTCAAATCCAAATCCAACTTACACTACATGGATTATCCAAAATCAGGCTTTAATCACCTTGATTAATGCTGCTCTTACTACAAATGCCTTGTCTCATGTTGTTGGAAAGACCTCTGCTACAGAAGTTTGGAATGATCATAACAAATTATGACAGTTGGAGTAACTGCTAAACAGCTTGTTAGAATCTGTTAAGAGTTTGTTAGAAAGAGGTTAAAGTCAAATACTTGTATAGATTCAATAGCACAGTTGTATCTGGGTATTAAGTAGGTCTATATAAACACTTGTATAGATCTGATTCAAACAGAAAATAAAGATCATACTTCTGTAATTGTATTCTCTCTTTCATTTCTCTAGTTCTAGATTCTGTTAGCCATTAGAGTTGGGCTGCCTTGTATTAATCAGAATAGAAACGCCATTAACAACGATGGGAGTTTCTTCAAGCACGTCTACAATTGCAAGTGGGTATTTGCTGACCAATCATCGATAAAAAGCAGGAATCCTCATTTAAGCTCTTTGAATACGTAGTATACGAATTTATGCTTTGCGTACGTGTGTGGGGTTTTAAATAAGGGCAAAATCGTCAAAGAGTATCATATATTAACGGCGTAAACTTCACGTTGGGGAGGGCAGTGTAATTTTAGAAACAAGAGGGGAGGTCTATGAAATTTCACCAAACCTCAGGGAAGGTCAATGTAATTTACCCTAAAATAAAAAGAGACCCAGCACGTGACACCTCCACATTGGAACATGATCTCCAATGAGGCTACTGGCAGTGTGTTTTCTTGTTATAGATTGCACATGTAGATGTCGGTAGGGCTGTTAAAGTCATGGATAGAGGTATATCTGAATTTGTATCTGTTTACATATCTGTGGATCCGAATTCGAATAAATATTTTATATATAGAGAATGAAATATGGTATTTTTATACGACTGTGATTAAAATATTTGAATTCAGGTAATATTTGAATTACCTTATTACTTTTTTAAAAAACTATTAAAATATATAAATTTGATTTTTTTTAAATAATAAATTAATATTTTATATTCATTTATATTAAAAAATATTTTCATATCTTAAAAATATATAATAAGTATATTTTCTTAAAGTTATTATAGATTTATAAACTATAATATATGAATTATATATAAAATAATCGATTATATAATTGGTCGGCTATTTATCGAATGGGATATACCAATATCCATATTCGTAACCGATTATAAACGGATAGTAAAATCATTATTTGAACACGTTCCGCCACATACCTATTGGGATAGTTATCCAACTAAATGAATTCAGATACCAATCGAATATGTATAATATCTTTATATGTTGTCACTCCTATATGCCGGTAGAACTTTTTATTGGCATATAAATCTTTTTTTTAAAATGTTTTCAATGTTTGGGAGTGTTGGACTCACAAGTCACAACCTCCCCATTATTTAACTAATGAGACCTCATTAGAGAGTAGAGACGTCCATTAAGATCTCAATTGCCTACCTTATGTTGGCTAATGAGGCATTAATTATGTGTCTGCACCACAAAATTTTTGTAAATCCATCATGGTTTGTTATGAAATTGTGGCCCCTCAAATTTTTAAATTTTTTTTACTATACTTGGCCCCTAAATTTTTTTGTCTTATATATAGTGGCCCCCCAATTTTTTGTCATATATATAGTGGGCCCTCCAATGAGTCTAGTTATGCCCTTAAAGTCGTCACATGTCCCTATTGACACTCCTTAACTATGGTTAAAATTCACCTAGTCTTAGGGTTCACCTACTTGTCCTTGGATTTTAGAAAAAAAAAATTGAAACTTAGGAGTTATTAAATTTTAACTAGGGTTTGAAAAAAAATCGAGATATTTTTAAAAAAAACCAAGGATAGGTGGGTGAATCGTAACCATAGTTAAGGGGTATCAATAGGGACACGTGGTGACCTCAAGGACATTACCGGAAAAAAATTCTCCATATAAAAAAATTACCCCAAATTCCATACTATCAAATTCATTAGTTTTTTTTTTTTTACACTTTCATGGCTCTGTCCTGTGCACATGAGGATAAAAAATAAAAGGGGTTTTTGCATATCCGTTGCTAGGTTCTTCTTAGTTTGCAAATACACGGTTATGTTTAAATCTTTTGCAAATTAACTCATGGTTTTCCAACATTTAGACAACTACCCTCAAACCTTACTTCCGTCGGACTTTAGTTTGATATTGTCACTAAAATGACTATAATGCCCTTAACAGATTTCATACCATCATCACAAAGTCCCTTTAACTGTTCTTGAACCATGGTTAATAAGTTGTGACCCTTATGGTTAATTTATCTTCTTTTAACTCTTAACTATAGTTAAGATTCACTAACCCTTAGGGTTAAAGCATCTAACCTTAGTTTTTTTTTATAAAAAAGATTAAAAAGTAACGTGTTCACTTTTAACTAGGGTTAAAGCATCTATTAGAATTTATTTTTTTTAAGTAATGTGCTCCCTTTGAACTCCCTTTAACTATGGTTAAGATTAATTAATCCTTAGGGTTAAAACATCTAACCTTGAATTTTAGAAAAAGAATTGAACATTTCTTTTAACTCCTTTTAATTGTGGTTAAGATTCACTAACTCTTTAGGGTTAAAGCAACTATTAGGAATATTTTTTTTTTTCAATAACGTGTTCCTCTTAACTCCCTTTAACTTTGACCAAGATTAATAACCCTTAGGGTTAAAGCATATAACCTTCGTTAGACACAATGAACTAGACCAGTCATTGTGTCTAAAATCGAAGATGACACAATCTACTAACTAGAACATATACTAACAGCAAACGAACCAAGCCAGCCAGGATTAAGGTTTATTTATTAATTAAATTTTCCTTATAGTTATATTTCCGTCTAAATTATTGAATTTATTTGGAAAATATATAGGTAGCTTAATAGCTATGCTATAACTGCTCGTTTATGTGGTATTTGTGAATATTAGTGTCGACAATATCTTATATGACATGTACTATGGTTAAGCTACATGCCTTCCTCCTTCAGATTATGTAGATTGGGGTTATTTGATATGGTTATGTTGCTCCATTTTCCCCTTAGCATCACATATCACACTTGTTTTTTAATAAAAAAAAATTGATAAACATTCTGAAAATGTTGTAATGAACATAAATTATGGCTTCTCCGTCGGTTGGATATATGATTATCAAATAAAGTTCCCAAAACATGTTTGGTGGGCTACCTCTCAGATGACTGATCAAGATGGATTAGTAGATAGGCAATGTGGGTGGTGCAATTGCTGGAAATTGATGCAATCAAATGGCCCTAACTATTTCATCTCTGCATTTGTCCCTAACTTGTGCAATCTTACACCCATTGAAAGAGTATTCAAAGTAAGATAATAGAACGAAATTCATTGATATACTGAAGAAAGTTCATCATAGAAAGAGATTTTGTCTGAAAGTTACACCAAAGTTTCAAGCCGTTGAAATGAGAGAACATACAGTTTGTATGAAAGTGAGAATGAGGAGTACAACTGCAGCACTAAAGGATATGATTGCCCATGGAGTGTTGAAATAATCATGCCTTAAGGATGCCATCCACTTGTGCCAATTCTTTTCGCAGTATGCATCTAGGTCTCCACAAACACTAGAAAAATAGAATTTGTCAGTGTCTAAGGTAACCTCCTTGACAAGATTGTTAAACAAATGTGACACATCTTCATTGTTACCTAGCCAGTTCTCAATAATCTTATTATCAATGAGTAAACTCACATCCTTGGGAGTGCTGATAAGGCAATCCATGAGTGATGCATAACTGGCAATTCCACAGTAAGGAAGTTCTTGAAACTGCTCCCACGCAATGAGATTCCGGAGTATCGTTTCTGTCGTATCTTCGATTCTTAAAGACGGTATTTCCAGCACCCCATTTCTAAAACTTATATCCAATAAGCAGTTACTTTTGCCCACCGTAAATCTGACTCCAGCCTCATGGAGCTCTGTGGCACTGCGTGTAACGCCGCACCTTCTATCATCTTGGAACAACACCAATGAATATGGTATGTGGCAACTTTGTACAAAATCGAGGAGATGATTCACTTGGGATCTATAGATCGTCTCTGGAATTTCATTATCCTTCAGCAAATAGAAGGAAACAGGGATAAGCTCAAGGGGAGATGAACATGCATTAAATTGGTCACGGATTGCCGATCGATCGAATAAACACTGAAGAACAATGAAGGGAATCTGATTCTCCAGTAATAACAAGTCCAGCATTATAGCATTCTGCATCCACTCCGTATGAAAAATGGGGTCACTAGTGTCTTGCCATTCCTTGATACGCATCTTAAGAAAAGCACAAGGATGAAGAAACCATCGAGTAACATCATTTCTACAAATTCGTCGCTGCTAAGTTTGATGGGTTCTGCATAACATTGGCGAGCACTTTCTTCCAACCCCCTCAAAGCTTTAACATAATCCTCCAAGTCTATCTGAGGGTACCTATCAAGAAAACTACGCAAGTATCTCTGTTTATGAACTTCCATTACCTGTAAGCTTTCTTTATCACGGTGGCATGGGCCGATTGAGATCACTTGAGGAGTGTAAGCTGGATCATTTAAACTGCGTAGCTTCTTAGAAACTCTGTGAATACAACACTTCGAGGATATGGGAGACACGGTTTGTAACTTTTGTCGAATACAAGTTGCCAATTTAATGTCTGGATTTTCTATTTGAATGAAAACCTCGTCCCCTCGTTCACTTACGGTGCCATGAGCTTCTATTGTTTCCAAGTCCCCTTCCATTGTGAACTTGTACCAATTAGAAATAAAAGGTTAGAATCCTCATAATTAAAGGACTAGCCATTGATCAACTATCAACAAAATATTTAGGGAAATGCTATTGATACCGCATAAGGCCCGTGACCTCGCGCTTGTGCGCGGGATTTCAGGTGGGGCCCACTATGTGCTGATGGGCCCCACCTGAAATCTCGCGCACATGCGCGAGGTCTCGGCCCTAATGCGGGCCCTAATGCGGTCTCAGTAGCAAAGTCCAAATATTTATACTTCACAGATCCATATATTACACGACTCCCAAATTACAATATTATTATACCAAACTAAAACTTACAATATTAGAGTCAGTTCAGATAAATTCCTTTTTCTAATAGGAAAATCTTCTCATCAAAACGACTATGTATTGGTCTACTTAATTAGCTAGGAGATATTTGACAAATTTTAAATTGGACATATTGGCTCCCCACAAGAATTACACACCATAACTGACCTTTTAGTAGATGTTATTCAATATAAATGTTACTTGAAGAACATAAGTGAAACTTTAATAGAAGAAAAATAAAATAAAAAATCTTTGGAAATAAATGAGATTAAGGGCTCATTTTTAGTTTTTCTCTTGCACAAACCAACATCTCCACCTTAGAACCGAGAGAGAATCACACACCAGGACTTTTCACTGGGTTGTTTTAGATAAAGGATAAAATAAAAGGCCTAGATATATTGTATGGTTAAATTGATTGAAAGAAACGTTACTTTTAAGGTTACCTTGAATGCTAAATTATTATTTTTTTAGTTAAGGCAACTACACCACGAGGCGAAAGCTGCAGTCAAAGCAAGGAAACACACACCCACTCTCTCTCTCACACACACACCCTACACCACAACACACACTCTCAACCCTTAAAGCTTCACCCAAACACTCCCCAAAATGGTTACCAACCGTTTGGGGGCGTGATGGAACTTTTAAGGGATTGGGAGCACGGTGAAAGCAGCAGTCAAAGCAAGGAAACACACACACACCCATACACCCACTCACACACACACACCCTGCACCACAACACACACTCTCAACCCTTAGAAGCTTCACCCAAACACTCCCCAAAACGGTTACCAACCCTTTGGGGCGTGATGGAACTTTTAAAGGATTGAGAGCTCAAAACCTTGTCCGATGTGGGACTAAACACAAGAAGTGTTTTTTTGGTTAAGGCAACTACACCACAAGGCAAAAGCTGGTTGCAGTCAAAGCAAGGAAACACACACACCCACACTCACACACACACACACACTACACCACAACACACACTCTCAACCCTTAGAAGCCTCACTCAAACACTCCCCAAAATGGGTACCAACCGTTTGGGGCGTGATGGAACTTTTAAAGGATTGAGAGCTCGGAACCTTGTCCGATGTAGGACTAAACATATAAACTGTTGTTTTGGTTAAGGCAACTACACCACAAGGCAAAAGCTGGCTGCAGTCAAAGCAAGGAAACACACACACCCACTCACACACCCTACACCACAACACATACTCTCAACCCTTAGAAACTTCACCCAAACACTCCCCAAAACGGGTACCAACCGTTTGGGGCGTGATGGCACTGTTAAAGGATTGAGAGCTCGAAACCTTGTCCGATGTGGGACTAAACACATGAACTATTTTTTTGGTTAAGGCAACTACACCACAAGGCAAAAGCTGGCTGCAGTCAAAACAAGGAAACACACACACCCACACCCTACACCCTACACCACAACACAAACTCTCAACCCTTAGAAGCTTCACCCAAACACTCTCCAAAACAGGTTGCCGTTTGAGGTGTGAAGAAACTTTTAAGGGATTGAGAGCTCAGAACCTTGTCCGATGTGGGACTAAACACATGAATAGACGTTACTTCTTCGTATTTGATATTTTTTTTCCTTTTTATCGTCACATAGCTGAATATTTTTTTTATTTGATACCGTGGATATCCTGATCCTTGAAAGTTCATACTAGTCCCACGTGATAACATAGGGAATACCCCCACCCCATGCAGCTGAATCTAGGCAAGACGAAAATGGTCTTGCGAGAGCAAGACCAAATCCAATAACAGTTTGATAGATGAATGGGAATTCAGGGATGTTGGGTGGAGAGGGTACCATTTTATTATTATTATTTGTTGGTAAAGTATAGATATTAAGATCCAGCCCTACAGATTTCAAGCTATACGAACAGATTTCAAAGCCATACGACTGGCTAGCTTAACAGCTACAAGGACTAGTCAGTGGGCTTGACCCTTGAGAGGTTCCCTCGCCAGGGCTATACAAAATCAAAATGGCTCAGGATTGTCTCTGGCAAAGCCAGAAAGGTAAGATGAGAAGTCAGAAACACCCTAAATACGATCAAACAAAAGTAAAAATCAATTCAAAGTATAAAACATAAATACAAACAATTACAAAAAAATTTAGCGATACATAACAGAAGAATAATAGAGAAATAAAAAGAGCGGGGAGCAAAGAGAGAGCAAGAACTCAGCGTTAAGGACAAGACTTGTAATCATCTCCATTTATAATCGGACTCGAGGGAGTCCAGTTATGCCACTAACGCTGCCACGTGTCTCTTTTGACACCTCGACTGTGGTTAAGATTCACCTATCCTTAGGATTCACCCAGATATCCTTAGTTTTTAGAAAAAAATATTTAAAAAAAATTAAACTTAGGAGTAGTGAATTTTAACCGGGGTTAAATTTCTTTTTAAAATTTTTTTCATAAGAACCAAGGACAGGTCGGTGAACACTAGGGGTGGGTGAATCTTAACCACAATTAATGGGCATGAAAAGTAACTCGTGGCAGCATCAATGGCATAATCGGACTTCCCCAACTCCAGTTACAACTGGAGAGAATCACGAGTCTAAGGACAGCCAACATCATTTTTCTTTTCTTTTTTTCGTGGCCCTTGGTGCGTCATCAAGAGGTTCAAGGCTTGTCCAGTTTGTACTAAGTTTGTACTAAGGGGGTATAGCAACCTGCATTACTTCGAAAGGGATTGGAACCTGGGACTGCCCCCTAATGGCGATGCGGATGCCTCTTACCACTCCTATGAGGGGTAGGGCACACAACCAACTTCTATGTTAATGATAGGTTCTATTATAAACTTTTCTCTAGGAATAAAAAAACAGTTAGTTTACTAAAACTCAATACAAATGATAGGATTAAAATAAAAAAAACATGTTAATGTGTTTAGTCCACAGCTATCGCCTTGTGGTGTAGTTGCCTTAAACCAAAAAAAAAAGCGTACACATGAAGCATCCACCAATGAGGTGGTGTCTTAGGTTTGGAAACGGATTTCATTGTTACGTTAACTATTTCCCAAAAAAAAAATGATAGGATTAAAATGACCCATGTATTCTCTCACCTCAAATTGATTTGGATGCCCCCTACCTTTTTCTTCTTCCTACTCAAATTGCAAGCTAAGGACCAGGGAGATGTATTTATAGGGATAAAATTTAATGTGTTAGGTGCGGGGTCTTTTTCAAGTCGCACGTTATAGTCCCCACACGGACTATATGTGGTTTTTAGGTAAGTGGTTATTTTATGAGCAGTGATTAGGTCCGCTTCTTATCTTACCCCCTTGTCCTCGTGTCCCTTTTAACACCTCTTTAATCCTGGTTAAGCTTAATTAAATTAACGTTAAGAATTTAGATTTTTTTTTTTTTGAAAAACCAAAGTTGGAATGCTTAACCAAAGGAGTGAGTGAATCTTAACCACAATTAATGAGTACTTAAAGTAGGGCGGACCAATGAGAACTGGCCATTTTGTTACATAATGGAAACCATGGTAAGTTAAGCATTTTCCTTAATTTTCTGGATACGTGCCACAGATATAACTATAAGCACGACAATTGATGTCCAACTGTTAGATTTCTAAGCTGACTTTGGGTCCGTTTTCCATTTTCCCCTTTGAGTCCTGAGAAGTGGACCCTGGGTCCGCTTATAAGCTGACCCAATTGTCCCCGTGCCCCTCTTAACCCTTGTTTAACCATGGTTAAGCTTAACTAGATTAAAATTAATAATTTTGTTTTTTGGTTTTTCTAAAAACCATGGTTAGATTGTTTAATCCTAAGGGATTAACCACAATTGATGGATGGTAAAAAAAGGGCTTAGACCAATGAGGTCACTGGGTCGGCTTCTAAGCTGATCCTGCGGTCCGTTTTCCATTTCCCCCTTTTATTTTTGGTTGGAAAGGTATCAAGTAACACACGCTACTCGACTGTCTCCTCGCTTTCCCAATCGGTAGCATGAATCATGTTTTGTGTGAGGGGAAAATTACCGAAAATGACACGCGTCAGCAACAGCTCCTCCCCACGCTCTGGTTTACCGGTAAAAGGTTGGAGTGGAGGGTGTGGCACCCTGACCTGTACTCCAATGGTAAAGTCGGTAGGTGTGGAAGATGATGAACAGTAAGACAAATGCAGAGAGATTAAGGGTCTTAGCTCTTGAAAAATCCGTCTCTTCACACTGTTTTTCACAGGTTCTTATAGGCCCCTCCTGCCATGGCCATAGGCACCCATGGATGACCATGCATACCTCAAATCTCTGATGTGTACTTCAATAATCATTTTAGATAGATCTGCCGGTCATTCGTACTGCACGCGTATCTGCATATAAAAGAGAGCAGGCATAGAGTAGGAACTCGTCCGAGGTGACTAGCATTAAATGACATTTAATCCTGTATTTAATGCCAAGACAGTGTTTCCTACCTACCATCGTAGAGGTAGGATCAGTCCCAGGCGACTGGGCAATAACACCGGATCTCATTACGTGTTGGGGTACGAGGTCGTTGACAATAAGACGACGGGTACGTTGTCAGAATGAAGACGTGATCGTCGTTTATGAGATAACGGGGTCGTCATTCGGTGGACAACGTTCTCGTCGTCCATATGACAACGGGCCCGTCGTCGAAGAGACGACGGAAATGAGCTCAAACGATAACACCACACCGAGGACGAGCTCGTTACTACCATACTTGGGCTTTTACGAAATTTACCCATTACAAATTGCCCCTTTATGATACTTTGAACGTGGTTCAGAGTGTCATAAATATAGCGAAACGACGGAGGAGAAGATACTGCTAACCTCAGAATGGCGATAGGTCACGTATTTAGCACGCGAAGACATAGCGTCGTGCCAGCTGTATTGCGCATGCCGAAACGTCATACCTCATAAATGTTTGGCAGGCTGTCATCATTATCTTTCGGACGTTTCGTTTTACCCGACGGTTACTTAACTCGGTCAGAAGACCATCCTGCCCTTCACGTTGTCTGCATGCGTGGACACGCGACGGTATAGATCGAGGTCATTATCGTCCTTCGAGTTATGGACTGGTCTATAAGTACTGAAGGCCTGGTACTTCATCTTCTTCGCTTGAATTCTTGCGTTCTGATACTCTGCCGGAAATTCTTCTCACCGACGGTCTGCTGCTCTACTCTTCTCTCTTCTCTTGCTGTGCTCCTTGCTTCCTAGATATACAGTTTTTGGTAAGATTCTCCTCTTTTTCTTTTGTTCTGTGGTTGTTTTCCTATATTTTTTTTTTTTGCTATACTTGTTTGCCACCATGTCTGCCGAAGTTGTTAGAATAGATAGTGTCGATGAAGCCAGTTGTTCAGGCAGTGCCCCTCACGGTGTTATCACCAGCGTTTCCAAACCCAAAACCAAAACAGTTGTCAAATACGCTCTTGACCATTACAGAGCCCTTTACCAAATTCCCCCTCATGTCCACATTCATTTTAAGGAAGAAGACGTTCTTCCAGACCACCGTTCTTCCTGCACTATCGTCTACCTCTCCCAGTTCGAGGCTGGACTTCGATTTCCCTTATCTCCCATTGCGGATTCCGTCCTGTCCGTCCTTCAAGTTGCCCCGGGGCAAATGCACCCGAAGTTCTACAAATACATGTCTCTGATGGACAAGTTCAACAGAGACGGGTACAACGTAGAGGCCAGGCACGTCTTCCACTTCCGCCATGTCGTGAAATGTCCGGGGGTTGATGAGGAGGGAAAGAAAACGTACTTCACCTGGAGGCAAAAACCCAGGATCCCCGATATCATCACACACCTCCCTGATGTGGAACGGGACTGGAAGGAGATGCCTTTCGTGGTCTCCGGAGCTTGGAGGGCAGAGACTGCCCGTCCTGTTCCGCACGAATTTACTTCAGGTCTGTTACTTTTGAATCGTTCTCCGTTCTCTGTTCTGAAAACGTATTCCTGTTACATGGCTAATAACGTTTCGCTCTTTCTGCAGAGATTTCTAAGCCACGTTTCTCTGAACTTTCCGCGGAAGAAGAGTACGCGCTCCGGAAAGTTTGCATCGATAAAGGGGACGATTACGTCACCTGGACGCCGTCCTCTGCTCAAGAGACAGGGTCCGCTGTAGAGGCAGGGACCTTACCTAGAAAGCCTCGCCGACCAGCTCATCCACCGCCTCAGAGACCGCTCGGGCCGATAGCTTTCCTTGACGAGGAGATAGAGGAAGACATGGCTGACCAACTTCCCTTACCACAGCGATCCTCACAGGCTCCGACGCTGACTCGTCCTCCCCGCCCTTCTCGTCCCTCCCGTCTATCCGCGGCGGATAAGAAGACAGAGAAAAGAGAGAGGGAAGAAGCTCTCAAAGCCCTGAAGGCAAAAAAAGCTCGGCGAGAGGCGGAGCACGACCAGAGGGTTCGAGAACGGGAGTCCGCCGGGGTGTCATCTACTCAAGCTGTAACATTCGGCGAGGAGAGTGGTATCCCCGCGGAGGAGCCTCCAATTGTTAGCACCGGCCCTCCCGTGGCTGTCGTAGCTGCTCCGTCTACTGTGGCAGATACGGCTGCTGTTGCTCCTCCAATCTTTACTGCCCCTGTGGTTGTCCCGGCCTCTACTTCCTCACTAGCTGCAAACGTGGCTTCGTCTTCCGCTTCCCCGTCTTCTGTTCCTCCATCTCCTGCTCCTCCTCGAGAGAGGATTACCCTGGGGGGCCCCGCCGAGCTATGGAATCCCGTCTTCCCCTGAGGATATGCTCGTCTTACCGTCGTACATTCGACGATGCAGCACGACTCCGTTGCCACATCGATGATGTTGGCGATGAGACTCCCAGCGGATATAGCCGCAACGAGAGACATGCACTGGATGGGGATGTTCAGTGCTACGAGTCGAGCTGTTGCCACGGTACGTTTTTTACGTTTTTATTTTTTTATTTTGTTTTTTGATACCATCTCTCTCTCTCCCCCTTTTTTTCTTAGCTGGGCAACATGCTCGCCGGGATGTACGAAATCACCACCGAAAACAGGCGTAATGCCAATGCGCTGAGGGACAAAGTCATCGACCTGGAGAAGAGGGGGGTCGAGGACGTGAAACGGCTGAACCACGAGTTGATGTCTGTTAGAGCTAACCTGCGGACTGCTAAAGGCACGATTGCCACGACCGTGAAACAACGGGACAAAGCTCGGGACGAAGCCCGTAAGGCGATGGAGGGAGAGAAGGCGGCGGTGGAACAGGCCGAGAGATCCGTCCTTCGGATCAGCGAGATGGACGAGATCGTGAACACTCTCCGTCAACGGCTAGAGGCGACTGAAGCCGAGAAGGCAGCGTTGGCCAAACAGCTTGAGGAGGCCACGGCCATGAGGGACAAGGAGGTTGAAGCCGCCAAGGAGGCTTTAACGGAGTCTCTTCGAGCCCACTTCCAGACAGAGATGGAACGGCTGATAGCCGAAGATCAGGTCGAGACGGAGAGGGAGCTGATGAACGAGCTCCGAGAATCGGGACGACTGGTAGAGTCTCCCCAGCAATCGAAGGACGAGGCCACTCGTTCTGAGGCTGTGGGCATGGAGTTCCCGCTCGGTGAAGAGCTCGAGGTACAAGGAGGGGGGCAATTCCCGTTGCCTATTGGACCATCTCTCGTTCTCCCCGAGACTCCAGCTGAAACTGCTTCCGCCGATCCCGCTGTTGCTGCTGACAACGTTCCGATCATTCCCGATGACGCTGTCGTAATTGTTGAAGTTGGCGAAGATTGATCTTTCCTCCTTTCTATCCCCTTCTTTTCATATTTTGTTTTGGATGTACTCATGGCAATTCGGATGTTCGACTCCCGTTAGTAAATTTTATATATATCTCCATTTGTGGTCACCGTGTAGCAACCGATCGATCCGGAATAGGCATCTCGTTCAAATAAGACAAATAGCATATAATTAACTCGTGATTGGATACCCCTCTCATAACGAATATAATTTACTATATTACTCTAATAAGGGGTTGTCAAAGACGCGGATTAACACTACGGACGTACTTCGACAAATGGTCCATTTCATAAAGACGAACTTGTGGTAACTCGTGGTGGGACACCACGCTCAGAGAACATTCCATTAGTATAAGCCACCAGTATGCTCAGATGGCAATTCCTTTGTATGAGCCACCTGTGTCCCGTGGTGAGTACCATGTTCGTGTGAAATGCACCCGCTGTGGTAACACATCGGGACACCATGCTCAGAGGACATTCCATTAGTATAAGCCACCAGTATGCTCAGATGGCAATTCCTTTGTATGAGTCACCTGTGTCCCGTGGTGAATACCCTGTTCGTGTGAAATGCACCCGCTGTGGTAACACATCTATAACATTTTACCAAGTACTGGATATGTAAATAAAAACGATTGATCACATGCTCACAGCAAATGCTCATAACGCACAACTTTATTGGAAAAATTTCTTTAAATTCATGACGTTCCATGACTTCTGAATTACATTACCTTGTAGCTCTTTAAGGTAGTACACACCGGGGCTCCCGACACGGTCCACGATGTATGGCCCTTCCCAGTTGAGACCCAGCTTTCCGCTATTGACTTCTCGTGTATGTTGGAAGATTTTTCGAAGAACGAGATCTCCGACTTGAAGAATCATTTTCCGTACTTTCTTGTTGTATGCCTTTCGTAACTGTTGTTGATACCGTTACATCTGGATACTAGCATCTTCCCGCTTTTCCTCCAGCAAGTCCAAATGAATAGCCATTAATTCGACGTTTTTATCTTCCTCTCCGTGCTTCTTTCGGGAACGTGTTATTGACAGGCAGACTTCGGTGGGAATAACAGCCTCCGTCCCGTATGCCAAAGAGAATGGGGTCTCGTTCGTAGGGCTCCGCGGTGTTGTCCTGTATCCCCACAACGCATTATGTAACTCGCTGGTCCACTTTCCCTTGGAATCTTCCAGTCTTCTTTTGAGGGCATTCAAAATGTTCTTGTTAGCTGCTTCGGCAAGGCCATTCCCCTGAGGATAATAAGGAGAAGAGAAGATGTGCTTGATTTTCAACTCTCGACAAAAGTCGACAATGAGTTTTCCTGTGAACTGCTTCTCGTTATCAGAAATGATGGACTGCGGAATGCCGAATCTACAGACAATATGTTTCCACAAGAACTTCTTCACTTCTTGTTCTCTAATACGCGCAAGTGGAACAGCCTCGATCCACCGGGAGAAATAATCCGTGGCTACCAGCAGAAAAGTTAGATTACCGGGAGCCTTAGGAAAGGGTTCTACGATATCAAGTCCCCAACGAGCGAAAGGCCAAGGTTGAGATACGATGTTGAGTTCCTGAGCGGGGGCATAAATTAATTTCGCATGACGCTGACATTGACTGCATTTTTGTACGTACTTTTGTGCGTCAGCTTGCATGTATGGCCAAAAATATCCTTGCCCCAGAGCATGATGAGCGATAGTCCGTCCTCCCGAATGGATGCCGCAAATCCCTTCGTGGAGCTCGGCTAAGATCTTCTCTACGTCTTCAGGATGCACGCATCTCAAAAGGGGTCCTCCAAATGATTTACGGTACAGTTCCCCATCCACAAGGGTATAACGGGGAGCTTTATATTGTATTCGTCTTGCTTCCTTTGTGTCGAATGGGAGAATTCCATTCTTCAGATAAGTTATTATGCCCGTCATCCAGCTTGGCACTTGATTTACGAATAACACCGTGCGTTGTGTTTGTAGTTCAATGGAGGGGTATTCCTTATACTCCATGAGGATTGTCTTGGATTCATCAGTTTGCATCATCGAGGCGAGGTATGCCAATGCATCAGCATGCCTGTTATCGTCCCTTCGGATATGTTTAATCTCGATGACATCAAAGGTCTTTCGTTGTTCTTGTAAAAGTGTAGCGTAGCGTCTCATCCGTTCATCTCGACATTCATAGATACCGTTGACTTGGTTCACCACGAGCTGTGAATCACAGAACACTCTGAGTTTAGAAATTCTCAACTCTCGTGCACTTTGCAACCTAAGTATTAACGCTTCATATTCAGCTTCATTATTAGAGGCAGCATAACCAAGACGCGTCAGCTTTTGTACTTTTACATGATCTGGGCTGACAAGAACAGAACCAAGTCCCGAACCGCTGACATTAGACGACCCATCTACGTACAAGACCCAGTCGCATCACATCGTCAGTTTGGTTCCACCTCCCGCCTCGTCTTCCACAACGGTATCCTCCTCCGCATCGTCTGGGAGCTCATGACGGTCGGGCTTTACTGAAGTTTCAGCCTCCTCCACGGGGAAATCGGCCAGGAAGCTTGCAACGGCCTGTCCTTTTTCTGCGGTTCGAGCCTGATATTGGATATCGAACTCGTTGAGTGCCACTGCCCACTTTGACATACGTCCCGCAGTTTCAGGTCGCCCCAGCACAATTTTCAAAGGGTACGTAGTGATGACGACGATGGTATGTGCTTGAAAATAAGGACGTAACTTTCAGCAGAAAAGACAAGAGCCAGGCATACCTTTTCCATTTTGCTATAGTTGGATTCTGCCTTGTGGAATGTTTTGCTGACGAAATAAATAGGCTTCTCTACGCCGTTGTGACTTCTGAGCAGCACGGAGCCAATGGCTCGTTCCGAAACGGAGAGGTAGAGGTACAACACTTCACCAGGTTCAGGTACGGAGAGGATCGGAGCGGAGCCTAGATACGTCTTCAAGGCGGCGAAAGATCGAGAACACTCTTCTGTCCACCTGAAAACGGAATCCTTCCTCAATAACTCGAACAAAGGTCTACAACGGTCAGAAGACTTCGATATAAACCGGTTAAGAGCAGCGATACGTCCTGTCAGTTTTTGAACTTCTTTCCTTGTCTTCGGTTCCGGCATATCTATCAGAGCACGGATTTGCGTGGGATTTGCTTCGATGCCCCGTTGACTGACGAGGTAACCAAGGAATTTGCCCGAGGTGACGCTGAATATACATTTATCAGGATTTAACTTCAGATTGAAAGTGCGTAAAATAGAAAACGGTTCCGTCAAGTCGGCTACAAGAGAGACCCGAGTTCGGCTTTTCACAACGATATCGTCAATGTACACCTCCACCGATTTACCAAGCAAGGGTCCAAACATCAGATTCATTAACCGTTGATAAGTGGCCCCGGCATTCTTCAGGCCAAAGGGCATGACCCGGTAACAGAATAGGTCACGCTCCGTTATGAAGGCCGTCTTCTCTTGATCGTCCTCAGCTAAGAGGATTTGATTGTAACCCGAATACCCGTCCATGAAGGACAACATCTCGTGACCCGCGGTGGCAGTGATAAGTCTATCGATTCTTGGAACTGGGAAGAAGTCTTTCGGACAAGCTTTGTTAACATTAGTAAAATCAATACAGACTCTGACTTTCCCGTTCTTCTTCGGAACAGCTACTACATTGGCTATCCATTCTGGATATTGGACCTCACGTATGAACCCGTGCTGAATTAACTTATCAATCTCTTCATTAACGGCCTTATGGTACGCCGGAGCAAGTCTACGAAGCTTCTATTTAACCGGATTGACTACGGGATCAACGTTGAGATGGTGACAGATGATTTCAGGATGGATACCCGTCATGTCCTCGTGGGACCAAGCAAAAACATCAAGATTCCTTCTCAGAAAATTTATCAACTCCTGCTCTTCGCCCGTTGTCAAACAGGTCCCATTTTGTAGCGTCCTTGGCTCGTTCTCCGTCCCAAGGTTGATAAGCTTCGTGGGTTCAACAGAGTGGTTCGTCAACGATTCACCCGGGTTCTTCTCTTCCACGGACCCGATCTGTAATTGCTATTTGAGTAGGTCGGGTGGGGCATAATCACACTTCTGCGATGCCAGCTGGTCTCCTCATATTTCACTTGGTCCGTCCGGAGTAGGGAATTTCAGTACCTGATGATAAGAAGACGGAACAGCTCTTATAATCACGTGACATTGAAAGGAGACCCGAGACACACCTCCTCGCATCACCGACTGAGGAGGTGATTATTTTCCAAAATATAATAGGGGAGATTTATTTTCAAAATAAATAAATTTGAAATAAATGAGTTCCAAAATTCAAATTACATTCAAAGATGCCATGTAGGGTTGAAAGGTTCCTTCTATATCCCTTTCTCTTAAAATACACCCCACCAACAGCAATATGTCTCTAAAATTAACCCCACCAACTACTCCTTCATTCTCCTCATATCATCCTACCAAAACCCCCATAACAGATCACTCTTTTCTTTATAAAAACAGCTCTTATCTTACTTTCGTAGTTTCATGGGACATTCCACTGGATTGATTCAAATGTAGAGGCTAAAACAACAACCTGCCGTATTGGACACCCAAGCTGTTGACTCAATTGGCCATTCACAGTGAAAATGGCCAATTGAGAATGATTGAGTGTAAGTTGACTCACTTACTCTGTGAAGGATTTTGGGAACTTTGTAAATACTAGTCTCACATGATAAGACAGGTACGGTGCTCAAAGTTTATCTAAAAGAATTTATCAATATTTAAATGCAAACACTATCCTCCGCTTTCATTCGCCCCACTTATTGTCAACAAACAAGCCAAGTGATCAACCAAGCTAAGATCACTAGCAATCAGCACCACCCTTTAAAACATGAGAAAGAAAAGAAATAACTATTATAAACAAAGTTTGTAGTTTATTTATTATGATTTCCTTTCAAGGCTCTTCCATTCATTTTGGACATGGCGAACTAACTTGAATGGATTTGGCAATCCAAATATTAAGTTTGTTAGTGTTCATATAAAATAGAGGACAACAAATAAAATTTGAAAAAAAAAAAAGGACTTTGCTATTGAGACCGCAGAAGGGTCGGACCACCGAGACCATGCATGCATGCACGGGATTTCAGGTGGGGCCCACGCTCACATGGTAGGCCCCACCTGCAATCCGGTGCATCCATGCACGGTCTTGGAGGTCTCGGCCCTTTTGCGGTCTCCATAGCATTTCCCAAAAAAAAAAAATGCAACTTTTGTGCTTGTTTGCACGTAAATTTTTTGAAAGTAAAATACTTTATATGAGGATGACATTTAAGAAAAGATAATGCTTCTGAGTCTGTCTTAGGGTCGAGACTAATGAGATTGTGCTATCCAGCATGGGATTTCAGGTGGGGCCCACCATGTGAAAATGGACCCCACTTGAAATCCCGTGCCGCCCGGCACGGTCTCGGTGGTCCTAGCACTAAGGCAGCCTCATTTGCAAAGTCCTTTAAAAAAATAGATTCTAAAAATCCATGTCATTTGAATAAACTTTGATAGTATAATTTAAAAATACCTAAAGTATCCATTTTTACATATGTTTCTAAAATGAGAATGGTCTTTGAGTCAGAATTCGAACTTGTTGACGCGGAGAGCCATCAAAGGACAGTGGCTCATTTGTGAGCCGAGAAACCCGCGAAAGAGGATAAATTACCATATATTACTTGTATTTTAAACAACATAATTGTTTAACTGGGAAAAACAATGACAAAAGTTTGTGCTTTCTATGGTTATTGTTTGAAAAAATTACCCTTTTTTCACATGTGATTTTCAACAATGATTAATGTTAACATGTCAAATTATACTTCACAAAGTGAATTTTTTCAAATAATATTAATTCACCGCGTTATATTTGTTGGTATCGTCCGCTATTGTTAACATGTCATCCAAATATGACAAAAATACTCCTTTTAAATGCCCTTTTGTCAAATGATAAAATACATGTATAATTTACATTTTTTTAACAACTGCCATACATGATAGGGCTTACTAACATACAATAATGAAGGGTTTTTTCATTACCATTTTTTTAAGAACACATGTAAAGAGATATTTTTATCAATTGAAAGGAAAAAATGTAAAGTTGGTATCTCTTCAATGTATAAAAGTGGTTTATCGTTTGAAGGGCATGTAAAGATGGTATTATGTAAACAAAAGGGTACGGAAAGACGGAATATTTTAATCATCTTAGATGACATCCTCACAATAATATTGAGATATCCCTGCATCTTTAATCAAAACACTATGAAGTAAAATTAAAATATACTTTAAATGATTTTACCCTTAAAACTATTTACCGCAAACAAAAGAAAACAAATTGGAAAGTGTAAAGAAACAGAGGAATGCTAGCCATTAGATTTGACATAAAATAAGTTTCACCATTTGCTCTAGGTATAGTTAGTAAATTTGTATATTATTCGTGAATTATATGTGAATACTATGTATAATTCGTTATACATATAATTCGACAGTATTATTCTAGGACACAAAAAATTCACAAACGATTTAAGGTGAATCATTCGCAAATAATACGTATAAGATAAAAATACCTAATCCTATAAGGTAAGTCCATAAACCATCTTTCTTCATTCTTGCATATGCAAACAACTTTTTTTTTTCTCAATTTCTTTCTCTCCCTCAATCCCTAACCCAAAATTCCAATTTTGAAAGCCGTAGGTCGCCAATCTTGGAGCACTCAATGGCTACCCACCCAATCACCTCCACTTCTCTCGATCTTTTTCTCTTCCTAAATCCATAATCCTAACTATTTTACAATCATCACACGTCACAATGGCATTGCCAATCGCTAACAGTAAAAGACCAAGTCTCCGACTGTACAGTCTTGTCAATGTCAACAACCACCATCTCTCAATCTTCCTTCCAAGTGTGATTTTATCACTCTCTCTCTCTCTCTATCAATCTCATGTTGAACTATTTTTTTCTTTAATTTTTTCTAGTGTGAGTTTAAAGAATTAATGCCTCCAATTATAATCTATTTATTTTGGCCGCACCTTTTACGTTTTGTGTCTGTTGAGTAATTGGTTAAAAGAATTATAAATGACTATTTAGAATTATACTTGAATAATTCTCGTAGCAAATTTTTATGGTACGCCACCGTATTACCAACTATATATGGTCTCAGCCTCTAGCTAGTATTACTAACTAATTCTTCTTCCAAATTAAGATTCATAATTATAAACAATAATGCTAGCCCAACTGTTACAAATCAAATAAATTTCTTTTTTTTTTTGGGTAAACTCAATAACACCACAAGGTGATTAGTGAAGGCAAAAATAAATTTCACACTCAGCCCACTTTCAACCCTATTTCGACCATTTTCTAAGCACGGACTAGGGACAAAGGAGATGTATTTATACGGAAAAAAGTGAATGTGGTAGCCAGGTTAGGTGTGGAGTCTGATTCAAGTCGCATGTTAAGAGTCCCCACACACGATAACACTGTAGGTTAGGCCAGTCGTCTACAGGCTATTTTTCTTTCATACTTCTTGAAGGAAGCTGTCTCATCGTCATCAATGTTCGATGGGAGCATGAATCTTGTTTTGTCACTTCAGCCCTTCCTGTATTATCCGACATTGAAGAATGGAAAGTGATTGAAAATTCTCCCATATTGGGAATCTTGTTTTGTCACTTCAGCCCTTCCTATATATTAATTTGACATTTAAGAATGGAAAGGGATTGAAAACTCTTCGCTAATAGGTATTATCAATTGCTGGGTGGCATGATTGAAAATCCAACGGTAACAAGGCCCATGCATTAAAGGGTTACCTCACTTAATATTTAACACTGTTGTGACAGTACCCACCAACGAACGATTTGTGACGAGACGAACTCGAGCTGACCATTCTGAGCTCGAGCCGGGCCTGAGCATCTGTAAAATTCCAACGTGCTGAGCCCGAGCAGTGCCCAGCTAGACTCATTGACACCCCTAGCTGGGGCCCGATGATTGAAAATACGACCGTGCTATACGTCTAGTAGGGCCCACTATTTATTGCATGGCGCTTGTTATCGTTGGATTTTTAATCATCTGGGCCAATTCTCAATAATACCTACTATTGAGGATTTTCAATCACTTTCCTTTAAAAATACCTCCCTCTGTTTTGTAAATATAGAAAAGTCAATTACTTCGCCAAAAGCTTTATATGGGGTTTCAAAGAGCATCAAAGTTAATGCCTTATGTCTATCTGTTATATATTTATGGGCAGTGATTAGCACACCCACGCATTTGGCTTGTAGTCTAATGTCATGACCACATGTCTCTTTTAGCACTCCTTTAACTATGCTTAAGCTCAAGAAAATTAAAACTAATATTTTTGCTTTTCTTTTAAAACCAATGTTAGATTGCTTACCCTTGGAGTGAGTGAATCTTAACTACAGTTGATGTGTAATAAAAATGGGGGTTGGGACCAATGAAGGCTACTAGTCTAATGTGGCAATAAGTTAAGCATTTCCCTCCGTTTAACAACTATTTTTAATTAAGGCTGCTCCATAGGTAGTCATTGTCATTTTTTCTTAAAAAAAGAGAAGATATCCCATTAAAATGTTAGCGAGTGTGTAATCCCCCGGCACGGATGTTAGAAAGGCCCATCACATTATAAAATCTATATTTTTACTATTATAATGGGAGAGGGAGGCGTAGCCTGATCTTTCAAAATTCCCAAACTACTCTTATATAAAACAAAACTTTGATTCAATGTTTTACTTTAATGTGTTAATGTTTCTTTACTATTATAATGGGAGAGGGAAGCGTATATATATATATAACACTCTCATTTCATGACTTCTTTTAAATGGTAGAACCTTATGAGGACTTTTTTTTTTTTTTTTTTGAAATGTTGTCATGTAACAAACACACACTCACACTAAATTCACTCACACAACCTTTTGGAGTAGTTGCTTGGACTTACCTTATGGCACCTTTGCAACTACCTTATGAGTGTTGGGGAATAATGGAACCCAATGGAAAAGAATAAACAAGCACACACTAAAAGAGAATACAAGAGATATATGTCGTTCGACAATAACCTGTCTGCGTCCACGTGTCAAGATTTGATTACTTCCTTTATTCAAAAAAACCTTGAGGAACCAGTACAATAACACTCAACTCACCTTCTCAATGAAACCCAAAGGAGAATCCCGATCTATCCTCCCTTAAACCTTTCTCAAGCCCTAGTATGCTTAACGATTTCTATTATCTCTCACTCCCAATCTTTTACATTAACTTACAAACCCTAGACCCATATATATACACACATATATATATATATATATAGACCTAAAATCAGAGTCCTAGACAATTAGAAACACCCCTTACCGAAATAGTTGTTTCCAAAGCAAAGGAACAGACTAGCGTTGCTCCGATCGATCGGCGCCTAATTCGGATCAATCGGATTGCTCCCAGAGCTTTTTTCCGTTTACTGGCGTGCACCTCGATCAATCGGTGTCTTACCTCTGATCGTTCGGAGCTTCTGGATTTCCATGAATTTGAGTCATTCCTTACAAATCTCCACCTTGGCGAGAATTTCACGACATCGTCACAACCAAGAGAACTGATTTACTAATCACCGAGCAAACCTTCAAGGTAGATTATCTCATCACCCACATCCGGAAAGCACCTCCACCTTGAATCAGACGCTCTCTCAAAATTCTGTAACATCCATTTGTAAATACCGCAAATCCGTTGCAAATACTGCATACAACCCTTTTGACCTTGTCTGCCTCTGCACCATCTACGAAAAAGACTCACCAGCTACATACACTCTCGAGTCACCTCGGAAAGTCATTCACTGAATTTGATCAAACACGGTCAAAACTCGTGTGTAGCTTGAAAACACGTCCTCCTTTCTAGAAGAACTCCGGATGAGGACATAGACACGTCCTCTCCGTCAAATGCACCTTATCACCATCTCCTTCCTTTCAAAAACCCTCTGAAATACAAGTCCTCACACCAAGTGCAAAGGAGACATTAGGTGAGTTTTCTACCATCTACATTACATCTGGTTTTTGTTTTCCTACAGACCTTTTAGTGGCTCCATTTACCACTATATTCTCATCCAAGAGATACAAACATTCATACTTCTTCTCATTCATCAAAACTAAGCATCCCCATTTAAGTTTAATAACTCCACCCCTTGTCGTGTAACAACAACAGAATTTAACTAGCCAAGAGAAATTAGATTCATTCGCAATTTAGCAACATAATCTACCCCTCCCAAAGTTCGAATCACTCCATCAAACATTCTTATCTTTACAGTTCCAAACCCCGTAATTTCACATTCAAATCCATCATCCAATGACAATTTTTCGGCCATCTTTTAGAAAGTATCAAAGAATTTCATATTTGAGCAAATATGAAACGAAGCCCCCGAATCTAAAATCCATTTACTAGAAGAATTGTCTATATCTTTGGAGATTGTAAAAGCATCTCCAATGTATTATTCTTTGTCCTTTGTTATTGCCGCCAAAAAATCTCCTTTAGAATAATCCCTCTTCCAATCAGCATGTAGTATTTTTTTTGAAGTGCCCTAATTCATTACAATGATACCACTGGACCCCACCTTCTCCTTGGATTTTGATTGCCTATTCTAGATCCTCTCTCCAAGTCTCTTCCTACTCCCCAAGCAACCGTAGCATGATTATAATTTTGATCATGCATTGGTTTCCGCCTAATCTTGTTAGAGAGTAGTGCCGCCGTGACCTCTTCCAATAACAATGTATCCTTGCCATATATGAGGGTTGTCACCAAGTCTTCATAAGATTCCGGAAGTGATGTCAGAAGACTCAGGGCCTTATCTTCTTCATCTATCTTAAAATCAACTTTCTACAGTTGATTCAAGATTTGATTGAATACATTTATGTGCTTCATGAGATCAGTACCCACCACTATCTTCAAAGTATTCAATTGTCTTTTCAGATATAACCTGTTGGTAATGCTCTTTCTGATGTATAGTTTTTTCAACTTCATCCCGAGTTTCGGTGTTGATTCCTTATCCATAACTCTATGCATCATATTATGTGCAAGACGAAGGCGTATTGTGCTCACTACCTTCGCCTAAATGCCTTCCAAATCTGCATCGGGTATCTTTTCCAGTTTACCAGACTCCCCCTTCAATGCACTTGCGAGACCCTATTGAATTAGGATATCATTTACCGTCATTTGTCATAGATTGAAATTCTCTTTTCTGTTAAAATTTTTCAGGGAAAATTGCCGATAAATTTTCAAAGCCACTGAAAAATAATTAACCCGGTGCTCTGATACCAATTTGTTGGAGAATAATGGAATCTAACGGAAAAGAATAACCAAGTACACACCAAAAGAGAGCATAAGAGATATACGTGGTTCAGCAATTGCCTGCCTACGTACACAGGTCAAGATCCGATTAATCCTTTATTTAAAAAAACCTTGAGGAACCAGTACAATGGCACTCAACTCACCTTCTCAATGAAACCAAAGGGTAATCTCTATCTATCCTCCCTCAAACTTTTTCCATGTTCTAATATGTTTAACCCTTTATATTATCTCCAACTCCCAATTTTTTTGTATTAACTTACAAACCCTAGACCTATAACTACATATATACACCTAAAACCGGAGTCCTAGACAATTAGAAACAATCCTTTCCGAAATAGGAGTTTCCAAAGCAAAAGAACAGACTAGAAAACGTATTGCTCCGATTGATCGGATTGCTCCCAAGGCTTATTTTTGTGTTTGTTGTTGCGCACCCGATCAATCGATACTTAACCTCCTATCGATCAGAGCTTCCAGATTTCAAGGAATTGAGTCAATCATTACAATGAGGACATCTATGGAGTTTGAATTAATTATCTAATTGAATCATCGTTGGCTCAGTCCTCCATTTGGCAAGGGAATAACATTTTCATTCCTGAAAAAATATTATTGATTTTTTTGACTCTTTTTTCTTAATTATTTATTATTTTCTTCAAAAATAGTTTAAAGAGAGTTTTAAAAAAATGTGTGGTTTTGATCTAAGGGAAGATGAATATAGAGATTCGATCTTGATGCTCCTTTAAACAATTCTTTAGTGGCCTTACATGAATAAAATTGGAGTCCCTATATTGTGTGCAAGATGGGTACATAGATCTTATGTGCCCGGACGAGTGTACGCCACGTACACCAATTGTTGGTGTATCGGTAAAACTACTCATTATACAATGAGACAAATTCAAAATTGATGCTTTTACTTACATACCATATGTACTGGTAGCGGCACAAAAGATCTGTGTGCCACCTTTCACACACGAAATGGACTCATACAATTTTTTTTTTTTTATCATTTACCTATGGTTAATATCAATGGTTAGTGGTTAGCATGGGGATTGGAGCTTTTACTACTCATCATTTGGGGGGAATGGATCCCGAGACCTCTCTATTGAGAGAGGCCACACCCCACCATTGGAGCAAGAAGCGAAGTGTCCTCATAAAATTGTTTTTTTGTTAAAGGTGTCATGTAACACAATATAAAAACAAGCACATCCAGACTTATGGTAACTAGGGCTATCAAAGGCCGGGCCAGGCCAGGCCAGGGTAGGGCCTACGTCTTATCGGGCCTAGCCTTCATTCAACTGGTGAGGCCCTAGCCCATCCCTAGGCCTTAGAGGGCCTGAACTGGTTAGGCCCAAGTCCTACCCTCAAGGGCCAGGGCCGGGCTAGGGTCGGGTCAGGGCCGAAAGAAGAAAAAAAAATTATTATGTTTTGGCGATTTTTCTACATTGATTGCTAATCTGTTGTACAATTCTCATCATTTGTTTGGGCATGTGACCAACATGGCAATTCCAAGATCAACACAAATCATTTTATTATCGTTAGATTGCTAGTATTAGTACACCCCCAATTGTTATCATTAAATTATTAGTATTAATATTGTTATATTCATTGAAAAAAGTTATAACTTACAAGTAGTAACATTAAAAGATGATAGAAAGAAACAACACTATTAGTTTGTTTTAGATACAGAAAGTAAGTCATAGCATTAGATTTTTTTCATAAAAAAAGTAAAAATGTTACAAGTTACCATATTAGAAAGGTTATTAAAAAATACTATATTATAATGTTAGTATGTTACACATACATAAAGTAAGGCTTAGCCTCTTATGTAATTATAACTATTATATTATATATGTAATATATTATATATTATATATGGTATATCATAAAGAATTGAGGGCCAGGACGGGTCTATGTCCTTACAAAATCCTCTATTTTGCAGGATTTGAAGGACGGGTCCTTCATCCAAGGGCCGGAATGACAACCGTAATGGTAACTGCTAAGGTGCATTAACGGAAATCCACACACACTTCAAAAGGGGTAATGGAGGAGTGGAGGCCTCTTGTTGGCCTGGTAATGACCCTAAAGGGGAGGGGGGTGAATAGAGTCTATGGCAAATTTAAAAATTTATGAACTCTAAGTCCAAGATGCGGGATTAATTAGATGTGCAGCAAGTAAAAACAAATAGAAATATTGTAAGTAAAGGAGAAGAGAGAAAGAGAAAGTGCAAAATCAGAATTTGTTCACGAGGTTTAGCAATCCAGCATACTCCCCGCCTCAAGCTTCCAGCTAGAGGATTCACCACGATTCCTTAATCGTACAGACTCCTTCATGGGTGGATCTCAAACCTCTACAATCTCTTTTATAGGTCGAGATATTAGCTATACAAGTTCTCCTTTAGGGCGAGCTAAAACCTTTCAAGAGCACCACCCACTCTTGATAAAACTAAAGCAACAACTTCAGTGCAAGAATCCAAGATTCTTGTCTAACCTCAATAAATGAGTTTGGATTTTGCAATCCGAAATAGAAAGCTTCTTGAATGAGTTGTATAAGAGTGGAGTACAGTCTCTAATAAAGTCTCTCAAAAGAAAATGGAGTTGAATCAGCTCAAGAGAGATTTTGGAATTTCTATGAGTGTGAGTGGGTGAGAAATCAATACAAGTGAAAGTGTTGTTTATTGGAGTTATTGCCCAGATCAAGAGTTGTATTTAGTTCATAAATGAACTCCTTTTATAGCATTTGATCCAATAAAGCCATTGATGAAACATTAAATGCATTTTAGCCTGTTAAAAACTGGCCGTTATAACGAGTTTTATGTTTCAGGCTTGGATTCATCGACGAAGTGGGGTCCCACTTGAATTCGTCACCGAATTCTAAAGAAAATATACAATTTCAAAAATACTGTCATGACTTCGTCGCTGAATTCAAACTTCTCTGAGAATTCGTCGACGAATTCAGAATAATTTTTCTGAATTTTGTCTTGGATCATACCAAGGAGATGGGATTGATTTCCTAGGTCAATTAGTTATGTTTTAACATGATTTTATGATTCCTTAGGGCCTTAGAATGATTTCCAAAAAGTGTCCTAGGCTCCTATGGTCAATCTATGATCTTTGAGCTTTCAACTTTCCACTCTTTTGAGGACTTCTTACACAAGTCCTAGGTACTCTCAAAGTAAAAAAAGATTACATTTGAATTCTTGAGAGATGATCTTGGCTTGTCTTAGGTCTTGTAATATGCCTTTGTCTTCAATGGACCCGACTTGGAATATGGTCTTATCTTGAATCTTAATCTTATATACATTGAGTTGAACTTGCTTTTGGGTGATTTTCATCATTTTTCATGATTGGAGTGCTATCAGCTTTGTATTCTGAAATGGTTAAGCACTTTAAACACGATTATTAGTACTATATTTTTTATTTCATTATTATGTTATTATCAAAATTATTAGGGGTACCTATGATTATAACCCCGAGGCTAACAATCTCCCCCTTTTTGATGATGACATAACAATGTAATGAAATGGGGTTGTGCTCCCCCTCACAACATGTTTTTCATAAAAACTTTGAGGTAAGCTCCCCCCTAAACATATGCTATAAGAAAATATTAACAAAATTGTTACTTGGATGCATACTTTAGATGGTTCATAGGACATATCATCATGTTTTAATACCAAGAGAAATTCCACAAAGGTAATTATAAAATTTTTAGTTTTCAACATGAATGATTAATTCAATTATGATAATAAGATAATCAACATTAAAGAGAATCAAGAGAACTTCCATGATATGTGTTTGAATAAGTTTTAAATTTTGAACCAAGAGAAATTCTACAAATCAGATAATTAAAAAGACTATCGTATATGCACTGCCAAAGATGCAAAAAAAAGATAAAATGATTTCATTCATCAAAAGAATATACAAGTTATCAATTACTTTCATTACATTCTATTTTCTCCCCCTATGGCAACATCAAAAACTAACAGAATTACACACAAAAACTGCAGGCCATCTTTTTCTGTTTCTTCAAGAGGACTGCAACCTTCTTGAAGATATCTTCTGAGGGGCCTGCTGCTTCATCTTCTTAACTCCTTCCCCTCGCTCTCACGTACATCCCACGTGCCACTTGCTAGTATTAGTAATTTTCAAATGATTAATACTATAAGACATATTTTGGGTTGCTCTATTCATACTGCACTAAGCTAAGAGTTAAATGTTCAAAATTATTCATGTGGCAATTTTCAGCCCATTAGCACTCTGCCACTTGGCAAAGCCCCTCTCTTCTCTTCAAAGTGACAGGGGTATTTTGGTCTTTATATTTGTGCTGAGGGCACAAGCATGCTTGTTTAAGAAAGTGGAAATGTCTTCCTTTTCTTTGGGGTTCTTTTTTCTCTCCTCTTGTTTTTTCCGCCTTGTTGAAGGGTTGAACAATACTTACCTTGGCTTGTTTGTTCACATTGGACTTGGAAAGGATGGATGGTGCTAGCAGTAGTAACCCAAGTGAGATGAATATTGGAGCAGACAACCTGTTAGCGATTGAAATGACAGATATGTTAAAAACCGTGTATCCCATATCACCTGAATGTTGCATTTATAGAGTTCCTGAGAAGCTCCGCGGAGTAAATGAAGCAGCTTACAATCCTCGAGTGGTCTCAATTGGCCCTTACCATCATGGCAAAGAAAGCTTAAAAGTAATGGAAGAGCATAAATGGAGGTACCTAAAAGTATTTCTCGATTTGGAGCAAGTGAAACCCTTAAAGTATTATGTTATATCTTCAAGGGAGATGGAAAATTGGGCTCGCAAATATTACTCAGAATCCATCAAGCTTAGCAGTGATGAATTCATAAAAATGATGCTACTCGATGGTTGCTTCATCATTGTGTTCCTCTTAAGGTATACGTGGCCTGGGAATAGAAAACCTAATGATCCTATATTTGATACAAAGTGGATGCTCGATGCTCTACGAAACGACATGATATTACTTGAGAATCGGATTCCATTCTTTGTTCTTGAGCATTTATATTTCCCAACTGGGGATGCAGGGCCGGCCCATCCATTAAGCCATCAAAGCCTTTGCTTTAGGCCCATTAAAAAAAATTAAAAAAAATATTAGTAAGGCTCCATTTAGAATATTAAAAAAAAAAAAGACTCATTTAGAATATTAAAATGACCCTATTTATAGTTAATTTTTTTTTAATAATATTAAAACATTAAAAAAAAAGTCTCAGTGAAAATTTTCGCTTTAGGCCTCCAAATGGCTTGGGCCACCCTGTGGGGATGCTCCATGTCGCTCCCTTCCCGAGCTTATCATTACGTACATCAATAGATTCGCAAAGACGAATAACATGGATAGGATCAACTTTCTCAAAGGAGAGCATTTCCTCGACGTCTTACATAGCTGCTACAGACCATCAAATGTCTATGTAAATGACATAATAGTTGAATGTACACGCAATGTTACAGAGCTCGACCAGACCGGAGTCCAGTTTAGGGTGGGTCCAAAAAGCAGGTGCTCATTGGATCTGAAATTTACTGATGGAGTGTTGGAAATCACAGACTATACAGAATCTTTCTTTCGAAACCTTATTGCCTTGGAGCAGTGTCACAAGTCCGACTGGTCCAACCTGTCATCCCATTTCAATGATGTTCCTTACATGGCAAGCTACTCAGTGCTCATGGATAGCCTGATCAACACTCCCAATGATGTGGCCTTACTAATTCGTTATGGAATTTTCGACAACTTCTTAGGCAGTAACGAAGAAGCGGCACTTTAACAAACTATCCAAAGAGGTTTCCTTAGGCATGAATGTTTCCTATTTTTCTGGTCTCTGTGAAGCATTAAATGCATACGGCAACAAGCGTCGACACCGGTGGAAGGCATCCTTGAAACGGGATTATTTCAACACTCCATGGGCAATCATATCTTTTTGTGCTGCAGTTGTACTCCTCATTCTCACATTCATACAAGCTGTATGTTCTCTACTTTCTTTAAAGTCTAAATAAATTCTTGTACCACTCTAATGCAAATAAGATTGCTATTGTAATACATGATTCTGTTCTAATTTTTGCTTTGAATAGATCTTCCATCGTTTTACCACTTAAACCCTCTCCCAAAGGATTTGAGATTAAGTCTTTCTACTTAGAACTGTTTATGAGGAGACTTTGCATTACTTCAAATTCCTGTTTTTCTTTAAATAACAAGAACTAATTGAATTTCTAATAATAGTTTAGAAAGCTAGGGTTTTAACATTTTAGAAGAATCCTCTACGGTGGAAAATCCTGTTATCACCCCTTGAGGTCTCCACGTGTCTCTTTTGACACCCCTTAACTGTGGTTAAGATTCACCCACCCATCCTTGATTTTTAGAAAAAAAATGTTAATTTTTAAAAGAAATTTAAGAAACTTTTTTAGGGCCTTTTTAATATTAAAATATTTTTTTAAAAAGAATTAATATTCTTTTCTAAAAACTAAGGATGGGTGGGTGAACCCTAGGGGTGAATGAATCTTAACCATAATTAATGTGTGTCAAAACTCAAAAGGCACACGTGGAGACCTCAAGGGGGTGATAACCGGATTTGCCCGTAGAAGATTTGGCTTCTTTAGAATATCATTTTCTTGTTGGCTTTTTAAAATTATAATCGAAATAACACATGTCCCTTTTAACCTTTATTAATTATCGTTAAGATTCAATAACGCTTGGGATACAACAATATAACCTTGGTTTTTAGAGGAAAAAAATATTAATCATAAGAGTTAAAAATTCTTACTATAGTTAAATATATTTTTTAAAAATTCGAAAAAACCAAGGCTATATTGTTGAATCCCAAGGATTAGTGAATCTTAACCACGGTTAATAGAGTTAACATGAACATGTGTTGACCTGTGAGTGCAATTGAACTCGAGGAGAATTGAATGGCATTTGACTGTGATACAATCTCCTTTTAGATGTAGGGGTGTGAGGGGTCGGTTTCGGAATTGAGCGGACCTAATAAAGGTTAGAATCAAGCTGAACCAGCTTACCCAAATACTAGGGGTAGCAATTGGCTGAGTTCGGCCTATGTAAATGTGTTGGGCTTCCGGCATGCCCTATTCAAAAATTACTGAAATCCATGCCAATGCCCGGCCCATTGTCACCCCTACCAATTACAAACAAATTGAAAAAGGCCTAACCAAAATAATACTAAACCCCTCAACCCTAACCCGCCTGTCTAATTTATCTAAAATATATAATTAAAATATTAATTAATTATTTTTAAATTATTAATGAACAGGCAAAGTCAATACAAACCAGTAGGTCCAAAAACCCAACGCTGGCTCACAAATAAGGCCTCGGATTCTCTCTGCCAGATGCCAAAAAAGTGGTCTTGGATATATTGTGCACCATTTGGCATAAAAATAGGGGAGAAGTCATTTCATTTTATCACTTATTTTTTACTTCTCCCCAATTGATATCTCTCCCCCTTTTTCTCACATTTTATCATCATGTGTCGCACAACATGTGTGGAGAAGTCAAATATCAAATGGGATAATGATTTGACTTCTCCCACCACATGGCACACAATGTGAGCCTCGGATTCTCTTGGCGAAGCGAGTAGGCTCCAAGTAAGCCCTTGTGGCTTCGCCAGAGACAATCCAGAGCCCACAATGTGTGGTTACCGGAGACCATATTCTGGCATCTGCCCGAGAGATTCCGAGGCCCACAAATAGTCATCACGTTGACACGCTTTAAGACATTTTCAATTCTAAAAACCAAACTCATTAGATGACTGTAACAATTTGGATTAAGGCTTAATATTGTCAGATCTTGAACGATCCAGTTCACATTTTCTGACTTGTATAAAACGGTTACCCACTCGGTTCTTTCCATGGCACCAGTGATCGCCTTCATGGTATATATATCAGGGGAAGGATACAAATGAGTCATGCTCATTAAAGCTTTTAATGAGTCGTCTCTCTAGAAAGATGACATGTAGCAATCTTTTATTAAATCTGACGGTTGTATGTTGAGATGGGTCCATTGAGAGACATGTGTCAAAAAATTAGTCTAATCGAACGTGTTTAGACCGTTCAATTAGATCCTAGTTTATCAGCATTAACCCCCCTAGGGTTCACTAGACCCTATCTTGGTTATAGAAATATCTAATATTTTAATCTTCAATCAGATGGTCTATAAATATCTGATCGAGCTCATTTTTTGCCACGTCTCTTGGTAGACTTGTCTTAACATCCAACAATTTGATTTTAGAGCAACCCACCACATGTCACGTTATTAGGACCGCTCATTAATGACCATGACTCATTAAAGGCTTTCATGAGCATGACTCATTCTACTCTATATATCAGGGAAAATAATCACCTCCTTGGTGGTGGAGAGAAGGGAGTTGGTGGGGGAGAGAAGGGAGGTGTTCCATGTGTCCCCTTTAACTCTCTTTTAATTGTGGTTAAAATTCACTAATCCTTAGAGTTAAAGCATTTACCCTTGATTTTTTGAAAAAATAAGTATAAAAAATTAACCACAAGGGTTAAAACCTTTTAACCAGAGTTTGAGGGCAATTAAAGGGGCTTTGTGAGGGTGAGGAGCAATAATTAGCCCCTCGCAGGTAAAGCGAACTATTGCTCATAGCCTCATATATAGAGATCCCACCCCTCTCGGTCTGAATACGTTCCTAAATGCATGCTGCGAAGTACATGGGCTGCACATATGTTCATTCTATTAAGGCCCATGAACCTATCTTAATTAATAAAATCTAAAGTTTGGTCTGGGCCATGGATTTATGAATCTAGGACTGGGCTCTTACAGCCTAATATTTGAATAGGCTCTGTCTAAGCCCGGCCAACATGTGAGCACGGGTTTCGGGAAACCCTGGTTTGCATCTCACGGGTGAGTATAGAGTCGCCACCTATTCATTCGGAAGGGATAAGTCCCCGGGATTTAGATAAGGTCTTGGTCTGCGGTCCGAGGTCAGGGTAAGAGGTTCGGTTAAGTCCGGGGAAGGGGTAAGGCACCCCGGCACTTCCACTTTTCAGTGGTTCCCTACTTACTAGGATTAAGCCAAACTAATCTCAATTTTAATCAAATGCCTTAAGTATTTAAGAAAATGCTAATCTAAGAAGGAGAAAATCCTAGACTAAGGTCGAACCCGGGTTGGGCTGCCTACGTACTCACATAGGAGTGAGATCAGACCGAGCGTAGTTCTGGCACATGAGCCCGTGCCAAGGCTAGGGGTGTGTTTGTGGGCACCAAGGGTGGCTTAGGGTCTAGCCGGGAGGCTAGGGGTGGTTGACCGAGTTGATCAAGTGTTTGGTATTGGGCCCGGTAGGCCTAAGGTAAGTCCGATAGACTAGGGTTGGGCCCGGTAGGCCAAGGGTGAAGCCCGGTAGGCTAGTTTGGGCCCGGTAGGCCAAGGGATGAGGCCCGGTAGGCTAGGGTTTGGCCCGGTAGGCAAATATTAGGCTCGGTAGGCCAAGGGATGAGGCCCGGTAGGCCCATGGTATCTTAACCGAGGGTTAGGGTTGCTAACCGGGGTTAAGAAAGGTGATTAACCCTGGACATGGGTGCTAATCATGGTTAAAAAAAATCCAATATCAGATTTTTTGGTCTTTTTGAATTTTTCTGATTTTTTTTGGGATTTTCTCAGATTTTTTTAGCGGTTAAAGATGCTTAACCGCAGTTAAGGAGGGGAGGTCACCATGGTTAAGGGTCTTACCCATGGTTAAATGGTCAAAAGAGACCATTTTTGGGTTTCTCCTAATATTTTGGATTTTTTGAGCATTTTTCCAGATTTTTTCTAGGTCAGGATTTTTTTACCCGTGGTTAAGGGTCAAAAATGGGGTCGACTCTAATTAAGTGTCTTAACCACAGTAAAAAATGCAATTGAAGACATTTCTGGATCTCATGTAATATTTATGATTTTTTTGATGATTTTTCCAGATTTTTTGCTAGGTCATAGGCCGCTTAACCATGGTTAAATGTTAACCACGGGTGAGTTTAACCATGGCTAAGGGGCCGACTGAAGCAAAAGTGGGCCCAAGGTTCATGGCAGGGCCTAGACTGGCCTCCTACCCGGTCTGGGCCCCCACAAATATCCGAAATTGCAAAAAAATCCAAATTTTCATCAAATTTTTAACCATAGTTAACATTAATTTAACTATGGTTAACGGGGGAATCGCGGGAATCCGAGACCACCATTGGGTAGCCTGATATGTGGGAAATAATTTGGGCCCTTGTGGGACCCAAGGGGATGCCGTATGTGTGCCCCACAGTGGCCCAAAGTTACCCCGAAAAACACCACATAAATGACGATTTCCACCAAAACAGATTTTTTTTCAAACTTTGTGGCGATTTTGCCGCTGATTGGCTCAACCCCCGGGGGATCCGAGACCATGGTCGCGAAGCTTGCTATGAGGGAAACAATTTAGACCCTTGTGGGGCCCAAGGGGAGGCCGGATGTCGGCCCCACAGAGGCCCAAAGTCGCCTCGTCGCACAGAGTTTTACACTCCCACTTTGGGGTCGATTTAACTATGGTTAACGGATGAATTAAGGGCCGAAAATTTACAGGGGGGTAGCCCGTAGTGTGGGGAGTCTAACCATGGCCTTGGTTTCGACCAAGGCCTAGCCTAACCATGGTTACAGGGGGCTGCCTGGAACAGAATTTTTTTTTGCAAAAAAACTTTTTTTAAAAACTTTTGGACTGTGGTAAAATACCCATGAAGGTCCAGGGGGATTCCTCATGGATTGAGGACCCCCCAGACCTCTAGGGAGTGCTGGATACGCTGAAAAGAAAAGAAAAAAAATGATAAAAAAGGGGAGGGGTGTATACCCTCGTGTTGTTGGCAGCCGCGCAAGGGGTCGTGGCGAGTGGTTGCTGTGGGTGTTAGGGTGGTTGCAAGGGCCGTGTAGGAGGCTGTTGGGGAAGACGGAATGGCCTGAGGGGGGGTGTGTAAGGCTAGAACGATTTGGGACAGCAAGAAAGAAAAAAAAAATCTGCAGAATTTTTTTTCTTCTTTTTTTTTCTCTCCCTCGCACAGTGGCTACGGTGGGGATTTATAGGGGTGATACAGTGGATGACTCAAGACCTTAAAGGAGACAGGAATGGGTTGGAAGAGGTGGCTGGCCGAATGAAAAGCTACTGTTTTTTTTTTTATCAAGCTCCCCCAAACGGTGGCTGTGGAGGGATTTAAATAGAAGAAGAAGGATAGGAGGGGAGGGAAGGATAAGGTTGAGGGCGTGGCACTAGGCGTAGGGGACAACGGGGGCAGATGGCCAGGAGGACGCAAGGGCAGAGGACTGTTGTGGCAGGGGACTGTTCACTCGTCCCATTGACAGGGACGATGAACAATACCCTTGTTTTAAAATTTTTTTTTTTTTACTCTTTGTTGTATTCGGTTTGGGCCTTGACCCTTATGTTCATGGGCCGACCCATGTGGCTTTGCCACATGGTTGGCCCAAACTTTTCAAACTTTTTTTTTTTTTAATTTTTTTTATATAAAAAAAATATTTTTTTCTTTTCTTATTTCCTATTACTAAATTATTATTTTTTTCAAAATTTTTTGGTTTTGTTTACTTTTTTTTTGGGTTTGGTTACTTGAGTTGGGCCCAACCCGCATGTGGGCCCTACCACATGGGGTTGGTGCCCCTTCCTCCCCTTTCTTTTTTTGGAATTTTTTTTTTTTAATTTATATATTTTTTTTTGTTTGTTCTTTTTGTTTTTTTTGTTTTTTGTTTGTTCTTTTTTTGTTTTTTTTTGTTTTTATTCTTTTTTTTGTTTTGATTACCCATTTTGGACCCAACCACCACATGGGTGGGGAAAGCCAAAAAGTTTCACCCTAAAAAAAATATTGAATTTTGAAATGGGGTAATGTGGGTCCAGCTTGGGTTGGGCTTAGTGGGCCCATATTTTGGCCCAAAGGGTTTTAATTAATTTATTTTGGAGTTTTGGACTCAAAATGGGCCTAGAGCCCGTGGGGCTTTGCCTAGGGCTTGGGCTAGAGCTAGGCTAGGGTTAGACCAAGGGTTAGGTCTTGGGTTTACCTAGGGTTAGTCCTAGGATTTAGGTGGGAATAACCACGGTTAACGGGGGTTAACCAGGGTTGAGCAAGGTGTAAAAATTGGGTGCTTACACAACATATTTACATAGGTTTTGAAGAGCCAACATATTGCATGGGAAAACCCAACTCGGCTGATTGCGACCATTAGAAATTGGGCCAGGTTCAGCTTGATTCTAAGCTTTATTAGGTCTGGTCAATTCCGAACCCGACCCCTTGCCACCCCTACCTCTAAAAGGAGATTGTATTACAGTCAAATGTGATTCAACTCTCTCCGAATTCAATTACACCCACAGGTCAACACGTGCCTAACCCCAATTAATAGTGGTTATGATTTAGTAGCCCTTGACGTTCAAAATAAAACCTTAGTTCTTAAAAAAATATAGTAAACTCTGGTAAGAATTTTTAGCCATTAGGGTTAATATTTCTTTTCTTCTAAAAATTAAGGTTATATTGTTGAATCCCAATTACTACTAATTAAAACAGACCCTTGAGTGGTCCACGTGGCATTTAGGGAGCAATTTTAGGTTGTTTGTGTCACGTGGCATTTGCCTAAAGGTACCTGTTTGGGGGGGGGGGGGGGGGGGGGGGGGGTACAACACCCTTTGGAAGGCTTGGATGCAACATTTCAACACCCCGCAAATACCTGTTTGGGGTACAACACTCTTTGGAAGGCCTGGATGCAAAGTTTCAACGACCTGCGGCTCCTCTTTACGACTTTATCTATGTTTTTTCACCTCTATTCCTTTTGTATATCAGGGTTTGATGCAACATTTTAACACCACGTACGCCTCCTCTTCTTTTTTTTTCCCTCTGTTTTCTCATCCCTCTTCCTTTGTACATCAAACAAACTACGCACCTGTTCGATATGGCTGTTGAGATATGAAGTGTGGGTGGGGGATCAATGGAGCGATGCAACTATTCAACTTTTGAAATCTGATCTCAGCGAAGAAGGGCAGATGGAAGGTTGAAAGGGGTTTTAAGAAAATGGGGTGCGACGGTTAAGGGAGAGAAATTGGAGAGGCGTGTGGGTTGCTCAAAGGGTTGCAACCTTTGAGCAACTTTTTAAACGGTTAGATGGCAGCATAGAAGGGCCGTTTCGCCTCTGCCTCCTCTGCAACCGACACACCTATTCATGTGGAATTTTTATGTCTATGAAAAAGTCTCCCTCTTTTCCTCTCTTTATTAAAGGAACCGGCGTTATACCTTCTCTCATATTATACACACAACAGAGACAGGATATTTGGGACTATAGTTGCAGAGGCTGACCATTCGCTCCATCATGCTATGTGAGTTTGTGGGTTCATGATTTCCGGTTGTCTAATGGCGATCTCTCTTATCAGACCTTCTTTCTCCTTCTAACTACTTTCCTCCTCTTCTCCTTCGTGACAGTTTCAACATCGTTCGAGTCCAATACGATTCCAAACACCTGATCTGGTTCTTGGAGTTATTGATACAGGGATCTGGCCGGAGAGGGACACTTTCAGTGATCGGGACCTTGGTTCGCAGTTTCAGTTATCGGAACCTTGGTTCGGGACAGTGCATCAGTGGAAATTTTTTTTCACCCACCCGAAAAAATATACGAGGCGACGAACGGTAAGATGAATGAGGGTTGGGGGACGTCTTGCTCCTGTTGTGGCATCTCTTAATTTATTATGCCTTTTTTTAGTTGTTCTCAATGCATCTACTAACAGGAAGAGTTTAATTGCACCCACAGATCAACATGTCTTCTTCTTTTTACTATATTTTGTTTGAATACATGTTCTACCTCTTCAGAGGGTACATGGCTACTGTTTTTTCATAAATGAATAATGAGGTTTGCAATGTATTTCTTCATGTTTCAGATTTATTTATGAGAAAATCTGATTGTCTAGACGCAGATTAACCCTTGAAAAGTCACCCCTAATTTTGAGATTACTATAATTTGCAGGTGACAGGTATTACTCAGTTTTGGATTTAATCACTTGAAGTTAGCGTCCTTTTGGAAGTGCTTATTGCAAATGCTCACTTTAGCACTCATAATTATGGAGGTATATGTAATTTCTAAACGTGGGTAGGACATTGGAAAGCTTCTATTTCTTTTCGTAGAACTGATGTTGCGCATGGAAGATTTGTAGGCTACAATACTGAAATAAGATTTTTTCCAAGTGTATATACCATTTCCTTTTTAAATCTTGGCTTGCTGTTTGAATTAGCCACATCACTTATTCACCCAATTATTCTGGTCCTTTAACTTTCTCGACAACAACATCGTATCCAAGATTGTAGTGGGTCTAGAGACTTGGGGAAATTCCATGGTGATTTTGATCGTTTATTCACCCAATTATTTAGAGCACCCGGATGAATGGTAAGGAAAAGTGACGTTGGCATTACCTTAACAAGCCACTTGCTAATGCATCTGTTGGATAAGTAATCTTAACTTAGACCCACACTACAAGGGATGAACCAAATTCTATATATTATATTTCCTTAGTTAACTATTTTATATGAGTCTGGGTACTCCCAAATATACTCCCTAATCATAACTGTTAATAACCGGTCACAAAAAGCCAATTTGAGTTAGCTTATTTTGTCTTTTCTAATGTCACCATTTAATAATGGAGATAAATGTTTAGGATTTTTGAGTATATTTGGAAGTACACTTTGGGAGTATACCTAGACTAATTATTTTATTTTTTATTTTTTTTAATTTCCCGTGCATCGCACAGGCTCCTTTCTAGTGATTAGTAAATCTTAACCACAATTAATAAAGATTAAAAGGGACACGTGTTGACCTTAGTTAAGATTTATTAACTCGAGTTAAATCATTTTCTAAAAACCAATGGTATATGCTATAACTCTAAAAAATAATCTCCATACTATAAATATAGTTAATAGTTAATTTTGTCTTTACTAATAAAAAGTGGATAGTCGGGTGATCAAAAGGTTGGTGGAACATTTGTTTGATTTCAAAACTACAATTTCCTTAGTTTAAAGGTTGATTGAATTTTAGTTAATCCCAAAACTGCCCTTACACATATAGGTTCAAAACGTCAAATGTTGATTGAAGTTTTATTAATTTCAAAACTACATTTTCTTTGATTCAAAGGTTGATTGAATTTTAGTTAATTTTGATTGAATTTTTATTAATTCCAAAACTACCATTTTCTTGGTTCAAAAGTTGATTAAATTTTAGTTAATTCCAAAACTGCATTTACATATGAGTTCAAAACGTTGACTAAATTTTATTTAATTATAAAATTACCCTTTATTTTTAACTTTTATTAAAATAGAGGACTTTTTCATCAAAAAAATATAAAGAACTTAAAAAGTTGATTGAAATTTAATATAATCCTAAATTGCCCTATATTAATATATAAAACAAAGTTTTCATAACCGGACTAACCGTCGAACTGATCGGGTGACCAATTTCCGATTCAACTGGTCCAGTTGAATCATCTCTTTTTCTTATTATAATTTTTTTTTTTCTTGGCCAGAATGTCCCTAAAGGTTTTTTTATTCACAAAGTACCCTTAAGTCAAGTTTCTATACCTAAAATACCCTCAAATGTTTTCCCATAGTCAGAATATCTTGAATATTTTTTAATTCCCAAAATGTCCTTAGGTCAAATTTGTATACCCAAAATGCCCCTCACAAATTGTTTTTTTATTTTGGACTCAATGTTAACCTGATGCTGTAATTTTTACATGATTTGGTTTCAAGTGTATTATTATTTATAGTAGATGCCTTTGAAGTTTTGAAATTGTTATTTGGATAAAAATGAAATGAAATACAGATAAAACATACTAATGTAATCTGGTGTGCACATCTTACATGACCTAGCTTTCATAAATATCCATAAGCAATTAAAGATTTTTTGTGATCAAATACCGAAAAGTACGAGTAAAACACATTTATAACAGAACAACAACATATTCAAACACTCGTAAAGCATGGAATGTAAATTCCCTGTTACCTCTTAGTTGTGACTTTGCATGCATTTTCAACACAAGGTTAGGGTCGCCATTGCCAACACTTACTCCAGAACCCTTTCTTTCCTTCTGTAACCCCTTGGCATTAGGGGTGCACATGGGTACGAATCAAACCGTGAACCGGACCGAACCGACCACTATGGTCTGGTTTTGTTCGGTCTTTTTAAAGATACGGTCTGGTACTAGGTTGGTTTTTTTTAGAACCGAGGTTCATCAATTCGGTCCTGATTTTTTCCGATTTGAAACCGAACTTCAAACCAAATGTCAAATCGCAAACCAAACCAAACTAAGAACCGAATGTAGACCTGAGAACCGAACCGAATCTAAAACTGTATGATATATATATATATACTATCATATTATATGAACTATTGGAACTATTGGAAATATCGACATTAGGAGCAGATTGTTACGTCGTGTTTATAAACCCGTGGGTAGAACCGTACCAAACCGAGGCTCTACAGTTCGGTTCTGGGTTGGTTTTTTCCAAACCGATGTAGCTTGGTTCGGTTATGGGTTGGTGTTTTTAGAACCGAGGTTCATCGGTTCGGTCCCAAAAATTCCCAGAACCGAACCAAACCGAACCGTGTGCACCCCTACTTGGCATGACTATGAACTTCTGTGATTTTCCAACTAATTCTTGCTATAAGTCATGCAGTGGGTAGGATCCACGTAAATCTGCATCCAACTTTTGCACATGATAACCCAAACCTGGAAATGAATTTTATTCGGATCCACAATTCCTGATCCATATCAGTTTACCAAGTCCCGTCCTGGTTCAAAGCCAGAGCCTTTTCCTGCCCAAAAGTTGATGCTCTTAGTATCTGAACCCAATTCAGTTCCGATACACGGAACCATCCCTGAGATTTTGACTTGTCTGAAAGGAGTTCTTTCCTTCAGGTCCAAGTAAAAGACCACAGTTGTTCATTAACAACAGAGAACAGAAAGTTTTGTTTTTCACAATTTTAATACAATGTAATTACTACACTGTCTTGATACCATGTTAATCTTAAAAGCCACATTGAGGTCATAAATTGCATATAGCCCTAAGATTCCAACAGTTGATTATTTTATCTGTCTAGTCAGGTTCAAGTTGTAATAAAGCCTATCCTGCACCTCTTTATTGTTTATGACTTATAATACTTTCATTATCTTATGACTTCTTTTTTATTTGCTTTTGTTCTTTTTGTTCTTTTTTCTTTACTGATACTTGGTTGAATTGTTCTTACCTTCTATTTATATGATGAAAATATCCTTCATTTATACTCATAATTCCTAAACTACCATGTAATAAAGCATATACCCTTCATGAGAGCTCCTGTTTGTAGTTAAAACTCTAATTAAAAATTATTAGAGTTATAAATGAGGCACTTACAAGACTCCACACCCACCACATTTTTTTTGTTCCCCTACAAATACATCTCTCTTGTCCCTTTCAGACAATCTGAAGAAGAAGAAGAAGAAGAAAGAAGAACAAGAGGGGCCTCCAACTCAATTTAAGGTGAGAGAATCCTAAGGTGGTCATTTTAATACTATCATTTGTATTGTGATTTTAAGTAAACTAACTGCTTTTTTATTCCTGTCAGTAACATTTAGGTTGGTTGTGTTATGTGTGAATTCATACGAGTATTACGAGGCATCCGCCGTTTAGGGGCAGGTCCCAGGTTCCTTAGGATGCACTTGTTCAAAGTGAAAATAGGTGTACTCAGTTACTACTTTTCGGAGAAAATATAATTTTCGTGTTCGGAATGCTGTAAAATAAATTTTCTATAATTATCTAATTTTACTTTTTTTTATAAATGAAGAGAACTCATTTTTGAGAAAATTTTCTTTTCCACATCATTTCACTCTAAAGAAAGACTTCTACAAGAATATCCCTTCTACAATTTCCATTTTAGAAATTGAGAATATTAGTTTAACTCTGATAGGAGCTCCCGTTGAAGAGAACTGGAGCAACCCAAAATAAGCCTTGATAGAGGTATTTTGAGAAGGAAAATAAGCCATGAGGAGGGCATCTTTCCTCCTTTTTCCTTGCCACGTGTCCACATTTTTAAATCCTTTTGACTGTGGACAAAATTTACTAATCCTTAGGGTTCATATTTGTAACTTTGTTTTTTTATAATAAAAAATCATGGTTAAAAATATTAATCATTGCTAAAGGGAGTTAACCGCAATTAAAAGGGACATTTGGGGAGAAAAATGGGGCAAGGATGCCCCTCCTCACGAGGTGAAATAAGGAGGGAATAATTGCTCTTTTGAGAATTCAAAAAAAGAAGCTTTAGGTAATAGAAATACCCTTCTTTTATATTTGAAATTTTCAAACTACCCCTGCTACTATCATATTTTGTGATGCTCCTGTTCATAGTTAAACTGCTAAACTCTTTTTTGGATTGGCACAAAGCTAAGAGTAACATGGCTGCTCAGGTGGCTGTTCCAAATGGGCATTGGATTACTTATAGCGGACGCACCTTCTGCATCCAACATGTGGCGAGAAGATGAAGAGATATCAGAAGTGGGGAGAAGTCAAATTCAGGGGAGAAAATGAAAATGATTACTCCCCTTTTTCCCGCTACATGTTGGATGCGCCTCGGGCGTCCACTACAGGTAATCCGATGCCTTCCAAATGATTCATGTGATAATTTTGAGCCCATTAGCACTCTACCACTTGGCAAAGCCCAATTCTCTCTTCAGAGTGATAGGGGTATCTGATATCTTTATTATTAGGAAATATCCTATTGTAATAAAGTGAATGAGATACACTGTATCATTATTAGTGTATCTCTTCACAATTAGATAGTATCAATTAAATTTGAATTTAGGATTTGATTAGGTATGATTAGATTAGGATTATCTTTGAGAGATCTTTCTATATTAGGAGTCTTGGCATGAAACATCTATTTAAACCCTTTATGGGGTCATTGTAAATCATCCAAGAATTTTCAATAAATTCATTCACTTTATGGTATCAGAGCGGGCGATCTGCCTATATTGATTTTTTTTTCCCTTTTATTACGTGTTTCTGGCGGGCGGCATTGCCGCTGCCCGTCAGGACTGAAGTTTCTCTATTCTCTTTCTTATTTTTTTTGTCATCAAAGCCAACATAGATGTTAGCATGGTTGGTCTAGTTTTTTTTTTTATTCCTCTTTGATGGTTGTCGTAATAAGTGTATTTCCTTTTATTTTATTGAAGACCTCTCTAATGAGAGTTTTTCTTCACATTGCAAATCAATCTTCGGGTGCTTTGGGAAGACGATCATGACAGCTTGATCTAGTGGGCTACCGGCTCCGACAGACTTATAAATATGAGCGGGATGCGACAGAGATAGACTTCACAGACTGGCGGTGACTACCAAGCACGGATGTTTTAGCTCTTCATGCACAAAGGGAGTACTCAAGTTGCGCAAACCCATGAAGATTTTCAATCCACATGTGTTTGAGGGGGAATATTAGGAAATATCCTATTGTAATAAAGTGAATGACATACACTGTATCATTATTAGTGTATCTCTTCACAATTAGATAGTATCAATTAAATTTGAATTTAGGATTTGATTAGGTATGATTAGATTAGGATTATCTTTGAGAGATCTTTCTATATTAGGAGTCTTGGCATGAAACATCTATTTAAACCCTTTATGGGGTCATTGTAAATCATCCAAGAATTCTAATATAGAAAGATCTATTTGCAGACAATGGAAATGTCTTCCTTTTCTTTTGGGTTCTTTTTTCTCATGTTTTGTTCTTCCTTATTGAAGGGTTGGGGTTGATTGTCTTGACAGTGACCTTAGCTTTCTTGTTCACATTTGGCAGGGCAATTGAAAACAATGGAAAATATTGGCAGTTACACCCCAAGTGAGGCTAATGGAGTCAACAAAATGTTGGCGACTTCTATGGGACAGAAGTTAACATCCGTGTCTCCCATATCCTCTGAAAGTTGTATCCATAGTGAGGCAGCTTACAGTCCTCGAGTGGTCTCAATTGGCCCTTTCCATCGTGGCGAAAAAAGGTTACAAAAAATGGAAGAGCATAAGTGGAGGTACCTATATACTTTTCTTTCTTTGGAGCAAGCAAAATCCTTATTATGTTACAGCTTTAAGGGAGTTGGAACATAGGGCTCACTCAGAAACCATCATGCTTAACAGTGATGAATTCGTAAAAATGATGCTACTCGATGGTTGCTTCATCATTATGTTCCTCTTAAGGTATATGTTCCCTAAGCATAGAGGACCGCGGCAGGGATCCTATATTTGATACAATGTGGATCCTTGATGCTCTACACATCAACATGATATTACTTGAGAATCAGCTTCCATTCTTTGTTCTTGAGCGTTTAGATTACCGAACTGCATATGCTGCACGTCCTTCCCTCCTTGAGCTTACCACTTTTTACTTTGATAACTTAGTGAAGATGGATGAAATTCCAAAGAATCACTACATGCCGTCACCGCCCTCGGAGTCATACCCAAGCATACAGGTCCCATACTCAAGTGTGGCTCCCTCTAGACCCCAAGAAAAGCATTTCCTCCACTTATTACAGAGCTGCTACACGCCATCATTCCAATGGAAGCCCCCAAAGGTGAGAAAACATATGAATGTACACGCAGTTTGACCGAGCTCAACGAGGCTGGAGTCAAGTTCGAGTGGTTTCAAGCAATTGCTTTTTCGATGTGAAATTTACTAGTGGAGAGTAGGAAATCCCACATTTACAAATCACTGGCTTCACAGAATCCTTCTTTAGAAACCTTATTGCCTTGGAGCAGTGTCACCAATTCGATAAGCCCTACATCACAAGCTATTCAGTCCTAATGGATAGCCTGATCAACACTCCCAATGATGTGGCCTTGCTAATTCGTTATGGAATTTTTGAGAACTTCTTAGGCAGTAACAAAGAAGTGGCACTTCTCTTTAATAATCTATCCAAAGAGGTTACTTTAGGCATTAAGGTTTCCTATTTTTCTGGTCTCTGTAAAGACTTGAATTCATACTGCAATATGCGTCGACACCTGTGGAAGGCATCCTTGAAACGAGATTATTTCAACACTCCATGGACATCCATATTTGTTGCTGCTGCAATTTTTCTTATCATTCTCACAATCATACAAACTGTATGTTCCCTAGTTTCTTTGAAGTCTTAAAAACTCTTGCATGTACTACTCTAATACAAATAAGATTGCTATTGTTAAAAATGATTTGTTCTAATTTTTGCTTTGAATAGATCTTCCCTGATTTAAACCCTCTCCCAAAGGATATGAGAATAACTCACTTATTATTGTTTAGCTAGTAGGACCACACACCCCCGCCTCTTGCATGAGTGGTAGGGGTGTGGCCTTCCAAGGGGAAGGTCTGGGGATCCAATCCACACCGAGTACGAGCAACAAGAGCTCCACTGCCATGCTAACTTCTGACCTGTTAACTCTATTGATGTAGGTAAATGATATAGACTACCCCAAAAAAAAAAAGGACCACATGGGTCTTTTTTTTTCTTTTTTTTTTTATCGATAATGAGTCATATATTAATCCAAGAGAGTTCTAAAGAGAAGGATTTACCAGAAAGTAAACCCAGGATAAAAAAAAGACAAAACTATCCAAACAAGGCAAGAAAACAAGCAAAAACTGGGATGCCTTTGCATAGGGGAAAACATGACAACAAATTTCTGTTTTTCTTTAAATCACAAGAATCAATTGATTTTATAAGATCGTATAAAATGAAAATAATCATAGGTTTTAACATCTTAGAGGAATCCTTTAAAATTATAAGAAGACTTTAATTTAGAGTATAAAGTGTTGAAGCCGAGCTCCCCCTCTCCAATAAAACTTATGGCAGTTTTGTAATTTCAATCTCTCAATTTTTTTCAAAATGCCTATAAGTCTTTTTTTTTTTTTAAATGTCTCTCAATTCAAATTTTGATATCCAAAATGCTCCCAAGTTGCTATACAAAAATGTCTTAAGCACATTTTTTTTCCTTAAATATCCATCAAGTTTCTACTCTATTATTTTATTATTATAATAAATATAATATTTTATTATAATTAAATTCAGAATCTTTGCATGTGCTCGCCCAACTAGTATGCATTAAAAAGGAAGGTCAGCTCAAGGTGCTTTATTTATTTTTTATTTTTTTTTAGAGGAGGGCGGCACCTCCGAACTTTATTGAAAAAACCCTCACTGATGGCGGAGGAAAACCGTATAAACAAAAGAAGAACAAAATCCCAACCAAAGCCCCAAAACATACTTATACCCAACAATCATAAAAACAAAAGAGACGAAACAAACTCCAACCAACCTATGTACGCAAATACGGTAAACCCAACCTCTCCAAACGGATTATGCCCTTCAACTCCTTCGGAAGCATATCATAAACCTCATACCGTCTACTACACCCTCCCTCTCCACTTCGTGCCAAAAAATCGGCAACCATATTCCCTTCTCTAAATTGGTGAGAAATAGAAAAAGAAAGATCATTAGCTGCGACGAGAAACACTTCCCAGAAATCCCACAAATACCAAACCGTACAACGTTTGGCTTGTACCCAATCTACCAGAAGTTTACACATTCAATCTCAACGTGCGTGAAACCTAACTCCGTACACAGCTTTACCCCTTCCGTCAGCGCCCTTAGCTCAGCCTCATTATTAGTACCGTGACCGAAATGTTTCGAAAACGCGACTAAGAACTGGCCATCACAATCTCGTATGACACCCCCACCCCCTATACTCCCCGGGTTCCCTCTACAGCTACCATCTGTATTCAATTTCACTCTACCTGCCATTGGTTTTCTCCATTTGATTAGTTGTGGTCTTCGAGCAACGATCGGATGATAACTGACCTCCAACGCAGCGAGCATAGCCATATCAACACTAGAGACCTCTCCATGTTTCTTCATACATCCCGAAATATTTCTAAGACACACCTTAATAGCTAGCCAAATGCCTTCGACAATCTCTTGTATACCCTCCATTCTTGCCTTGCATCTACGAAGCCAAAGCCTCCATGTTATCACACAAGGCAGGATTCCAATTAATGTTCCCCGAGTAGTTGAATTTTTTGCATAAGACCACCATTGAAAGACTCTCGACCACCATGAGTGTGGAACAACCGAGATACCCAACGCTGCCTCTGCCAATGCCCACACTTTTCCTGCAAACTCACTTGAGCTCAACACATGGTCCCGCGACTCACCTTGCCCGAAAACACAGCAATCACACTTGGAAGCAAGCTGTATCCCTACACGACAAATATTTTCATCCACCGGCAGGCAATCATACCGGCTTTTCCAAACACAAATTGATACTCTCTTAGGAAGCAGACCATGCCAAATCCATTTCATTTCAGGCGCTTGAGGGGCTCTGACTCTGATACGATCCCATGCTGAGGCTGAAGAAAACTTTCCATCCTTACTCGGCATCCATACCAGAACATCCTCACCATTTCTGCCCGCTGCAATAGTCTGAACAATCTCCTCTGTTTTGACAGAACCCACTAGCTCCACCAATTTATCTCTATCCCAACTATTCTCCACCCAAAAATCCTTTATGCACAAAGCGGGAGTAATATCCACATTTGGATGTAGGCTAAGCGGTCCAGAAGATAGCCACCGATCATACCAGAAGGACCCTTTACCCTCCTTGACCATCAGTCTCACGTTCTCAAGTACCTCTGGCAAGACCCCCATGACAAATTTCCAAAAACGAGAGCCATTGTCACTAGCCAGCGCCATATGACCCTTCTTTACATATTTGGCCTACAAGAATTTATTCCATAAGCTATCACCAGACATTAAACGCCACGCAAACTTCATATGGAGTGCCCTTTGAACTTCTAAAGAATTCCGCAAATTCAATCTCCCTTCATTAGTTGGTTTACACAAATGAGACCACGAACGCCATTTCCGCTTTGGATGTCCAGCCGAGACACCCCAAAAGAAAGTAGATAAAATAGAATCAATCTTGTGGTGCACTGCTTTTGGAATATTGAGTACAGCTAGAAGATGCATAGACATACTCGAGAGAACATGTCGAAGAAGCGTAAGACGACTCCCTTGTGAAAGCAATTTATACTTCCATCCCGCCACTTTATTTCTGATTTTAGTCACTAAAGGCTCCAAGTCTCGAACCTTAAGCCGCCCCACAACAAGGGGAACACCAAGATAAACCACCGGGAACTTCCCCTCCACAAAACCCGTCAACCTCTTTAAGCCGACCCTCCTTCCCTGAGTGATATGATCAGAGAAAAACAAAGCTGATTTTTCCTTGTTTATCAACTGACCCGACCACCTCTCGTAGCATCCCAAAACCTCAATAAGTCGTCGCAAGGATCGCTTTTCCCCGTTTAGGAAAATTAAAAGATCATCGGCATAGAGTAAATGGGAAAACAAAGGCGCCCCCAAAGGATGAGAAAAAGCTTTGATCTTACCACTCTCAAAATTCTGTTTCAGAAGCCAAGACAACACTTCCTCCATGATGATAAATAAATACGGAGATAGAGGATCTCCTTGTCGAAGCCCCCGGGTCGACTGAAAAAATCCCTTATACGAACCATTCATCATAATCAAGAACCATTGAGATTGCAAACAATTGCCCACCAAGGCTCGAAATTGAGAAGAGAATCCGAAGCACTCAAGGACCTGTAAAATAAAATTCAAATCAACCCGATCATAGGCTTTGGACATGTCCAACTTGACCATAAGGTTGCCCCCATTTGTTTTTCTATTCAAGGAATGGACCATCTCTTGAGCCAACGTAATATTCTCAAAGATACTCCTCCCCGGAATAAAGGCGCCTTGCTCTTGTGAAATCATCGACGGAAGAAACCTCGTCAACCTCCGCACCAAAATCTTAGAAAAAATTTTATAAGTAACCGAACATAAACTAATAGGGCTGAATTTATTGAAACTCTTTGGCTCTTGCACCTTTGGAATAAGAACAATGTACGACGACGTATAAAACCGGGGTAAGGGGACCCCTGAGAAAAATTCCTTTGCCGCCTCGACCACATCATCCTTCACCAACTCCCAACAACTACCAAAGAAACCGGAACCAAAACCATCCGGCCTGGGGCTGCTGTGCTTCGGAATGGACAGTAACGCCTCCTTAACCTCTAATTCTGTTGGCTCGTTACAAAGAAAAAAATTATCTTCATCCGCAATAACCTTATCCAAAAGAGGTGAGAGATCGGCTACCTCACTAACCTCCGCCCCTGAAAGGATCTCTTGAAAATAACACACAGCTCCTTGATGAACCTGCTCTGGAGTGCTAAGGATCGTGCCATCCACCAAGGTCATGGACGAAATGAAATTATTCTTTCTACGTTGGTTTACCACAGCATGAAAGAATTTTGAGTTCTTATCCCCATCCACCATCCAAGCCTTCTTTGCAATCTGAGCTAGGCGCAATTCTTCCCTGTGTTCCCAAGCTTCTAACTCTATCTTAGTAGCCAAATAATCGGCCTCCAACTCAGTGGAGAAACCATCCTGAAGCTGTCTCTCCAGCCCCTCCAACCGGCCCTCTAACTCCTTCAAATGAACCTCCACACGGCCAAACACCGATTTATTCCATGTGCTCAACGCCACCTTCAACTTCTTCAGCTTTGCCGCTAGCTTCACTAGACCAGACCCCTGTACTGGTGCACGCCAAACTGTTGCTACACACTCTCTGAAGGAGTCATGTTCACACCACATATTCTGAAATCTAAAAACTGATGGGCCATACCGCGATAAATCCCTGCGCAACCTAAGGACCATGGGACAATGATCTGAGGATTTTCTTGGCAGATACTCATACCAAGCTTCCGAGAATATATTAGAAAAACCAGAGTTGTTAATAACTCTGTCCAATTTTGCCCAGCTTCGAGAAGAGCCCTCCTGACCGTTACACCAAGACACACGACCCCCAATGCATGGGAGATCCAGAAGGCCACATGATTCCAAACAATTGTTAAACTCAGCCATCGCTGAAATGGCTCTCGGGTGTCCACCAATTCATTCATCATCATTCCTAATAATATTAAAGTCACCCGCAACCAGCCACGAACAGACACCGATATTGAGGTCCTCTAAAGATTGCCATAGCTCCCGACGCTCCACTTGGTTACATTTAGCATATATAAAAGTCACCAATAGTTTCGAATCCGAAAATGAAAACCACCCAGTAATCATTTGATTCGTCTTACAAACCACATCAAAGGCCGTATTCTCCTTCCAAAACAACCAAAGCTTGCCACCCATATCCGCATTCGAGCAAAACAAAGGGAGATTTAAAAAGGAAGCTAACCTCGGCATACGATCAACACTTGTAAATGGTTCCAAAACCGCAACCAAAAAAGAATTTTTTCTCTGAACTAAACCTCTCAACCTTTTTCGCGACCTACCCAACCCCCTCACATTCCACACTAGAATTGTGTCTGTCATAAATTCAGCTTGGAAGGTCGGGAGGACACCCGTAATGACTGCCGAGATCCTTGCAAAGGTCTATTTTTTTTAGAATTAGTCTGAACTTTAGTGTCCGATTCATACAGCTTGGTACTAGCAAGTGGCTTCAACGGCCCCTCATTTTCCTGTTCTGACAAATAATCCACTACTGGCCCTGGAGGTGTTACTGCCGGTCTCACATACACCGAACACTCCAAAGCCAAAGTTTCATTTACCGTCTCCAAATGCTCGCTATCAAGGCTACTAGAACTCGCTAAAACATTAACTGGTTCCATCCGCACCACCGCTGCCTGGAAGTCGCACTCACTGTCTACACGAACGGATTCCTCCCTACACGAAATTGCTACTTGTGTGCACACCAAATCATCACCTATTAGCTCCCTTCTGCAAGCCTCCCCTACTTCATGAACTGATTGCACAAAGGGGTCAACCTTGTCCCCAGCCTTAACCAGTGAATTATTCTCTCCCAACAAACCATCCAAATTCTCACAAACGTTCGTATGTACCTCACTGTCAATCTCCTCACAAACCTCCCCCTCCTCTAACTCCTTTTCAATCAATCTAACATCGTTTACCAGCCCCTCGTTCACAATCAAGCGATCATCATTCAATGTGGTCTCAGCATCCACCGCAGCAACCGTTGAAGAAACGATGCCCTGCGGAACCTGCACTGATTCTATTTGTTCCTTTTCTGTTTCCGAAACAATAGCGTCGTTCTGCACAACATCTACCGCCCTATCCTCTCTTATAATTTTCCTTTTCCAAGTCAGTTTTGGGACTCTCTTCTCCGTCCGGGCTTCCTCTGTTTTTCTCACACCCATCTTGCACACTACCGCCGTGTGACCCTGACGAAAACACTTAGAACAATAAAAACCGTGTTTCTCATACTTCACTCTCTGCCATATCTTTCTTGTCTCGGAAAGAACTATAGGAAAACCCTGCACAGGTTCTTGTGATAAATCAACTTCGACGCACATCCTAGCCCCAGACGCCCTTGTTTTATGGATCGTAGCATTATCGGTTCCCAGATAACGGCGAAATCGAGATGCCAAGATCTGCAAACAGTCTGACCGGTAAAGATGCATTGGCAAACCAGGCAAAAAAATCCACTGAGGCGCTAATGGAGTTTCCTTCGACAAATCGAAATCCTTGGTCCATCGAAACAACCGAAAAGTTGAGCCCCCCATAGTACGGCCTAACCGAGCCCATCCATGCAGAAAATCACGTTCACTTCGCATCTGGACAAGCACATGTAGATCATCCATAAAGCTGACCACTGGGACCTCCAACAGACCCCACGATTTTGCAACATGCAAACGGACATCGTCAATGGAAGGACGCATGCGTGAGAACTTAAGAACCAAAGCAAACTTGAAATCCTCTGCAGCCTTAGTCATCTCGACCTCTGAAAAAATAAAACCTTGCTCACCATCAACTTCCACAGGATATCTCATTGGCAACCTAAAAGAGGATTGCACCGCGCCGTTTGAAACCGCCTGAGAGAAGGATTTCAATCCCAGGGCCACCGTAGCAGCCCCCGCCAAAGGAGGTGGGGGGGCGGCCTCCATGCCCTAACCCTAGCAAAACCAACGAAATATAGCCAAAAAAGGCAACTCCTCTTACCCCCGTGCAGTAACTATGGAATGCTTGATTGCTGGTATGGTAAGCTCAAAGTATCTCAAAACACATTCCTTTTCTCCCAACCTATAAGCACTCTCAATCAGCTCTTTGGCTTATCAAAACTCCCGAAGTTTGGTTCTCCGTTCTTTTTTTTTGGCTGCTCAAGGTGCTTGAAGCTGAGCTCCCCTCATATTAACATTCTAATAATAAAAGCTCAAGATTTATGTGTGCATTTGCACATGTTAAGTACACTCAGGTGAGAGGTTTCCGGATCTAATCCCTGGAGCAAGAGATCCAATCCTCAACCTATAACCGCTGACACTAACCATAGGTAAATGATATCCAAAGCAAAAAAAAAAATACAGGAATAATAAATGTCTCTTCAACCATGAGCAATTAGGTCAAATCCTTACATGTAACATCACAAGGAGCAATTTTAGAGATAGGGGTAGCAAGAGGTCGGGTTTAGAATTGACCGGATAAGCTTAGAATCAAGCTTTTTTTTTGGTTTGGAGGAGTTGTCGTTACATTTGCCTCATAATCAAGCTGAACCAAAATAATACAAAACCCCCTCAACCCTGACTTTCCTGTCTAATATATCTAAAATAAACACCAAAAATAATAATTATTTATAAAATTAAATTATTATTGAACTGGTAAAGCCAATCCAAAACACTAGGTCCAAATTCTCAACACTAACTAATAAAAAGTTGGTACGTTGACGTGCAGAGAGTTAGACCTAATGGTGAAACGCTTATGATAATTTCCAATGCAAGAAACAAAGCTGATTAGGTGACTGTAACAATTAGATACAAAGGCTAAACATTGTCGGATCTTGAACGATCTTGTTCGCATTTTCTGACCCGTCTAAAATGGTTACCTACTTGGTTCATTTCATGGCAAAAGTGATCTCCTTCATGGTATATATTGATAGAGAATACAGTAGGATAATAAAGTGTGACCGTATTTCATCACAAGGGGTTGAGACCACTCACGATATAAGACATTAAGTCATCATCCTCAAGTGGCTTACCAACTGCAACTAATTCATCTGACACCAACTTCGCTTTTTCAAGAAAATTAGTGCACTTCATTGACCCTTGATGAAGAGTTTGCAATTTTCGCTTTAGGTGGTGCACACGGGTTCTGGATTGAGAGGCAAACTTGTTTGCTAGAGAACTCCACACCTCTCGAGCAGATGTGATGCCATAGACAGAAGCTAGCACCTTGTCAGACATAGTGACATTGATCCAAATTAACACACACTGATCTTTCTTATTCCAGAGAATATAATTTGGATTAAGAGAACCATCAAGAGACTTTGATGGGCACGGCTTAGAACCATCCACGAAGCCCATCAAGTCATGACTTTTTAGCATTGGCACAATCTGAGATGACCATATGAGATAGTTTGAGTCACTCAGCTTGATCGACACAAGATGACGAATGTTTGGAGGAGCAAAGGTAATATTGGAGGAAGCAAAAGAAGAGGAAGACATAGGTGAGAAGGAAAGGATCGATTGAAACTAGGCGTATGCCAATGGCTCTGATACCATGAAAAACTCTGTAAAATGGTATTGGCCTCAATGCCAAAAGTCGTGTGACTATTCTCATTTATATACAATTACAGAAGAAGTTTGAAATACAAAGATACATAATAACAGAATTTTAAATACAGTCAAAAGTTATCTCCTAAAGTAGATAAGTGTTTATCTGTACCATTCAATCATAACTAATCTGGTGGATAAGATAAGTGAGAAGCCAAGGAAATCTCGGTGGATTGAATTTTGTGGTTATCATCCCCCCGCAAGCTAATGGGGAGAGAAACCACCATTAGCTTGTCACGAAGCTGACAAAACCGAGCTGAACTTAGTCCCTTTGTAAAGATATCAGCAGTCTGATCATAAGAACCAATAAACTTAAGGGAAATATCTCGATTAGCAACTTTCTCGCAGATTACTTCAATATGTTTAGTGCGAGCATGAAACACAGGATTAGAAGTAAGAGCAAGAGCACCACTATTATCACACCAAATAGTAGGAGTTGTAGGCAAAGAAATATGAAGTTCTTTGAGGAGCATAAGAATCCAATACAACTCAGCAGTAGTAATAGCTAAGGCCCTATATTCTGCTTCAGTGCTAGAACGAGCTACCACGGATTGTTTCTTGGCAGTCCACGAGATTAAGCAAGAGCTAAAGAAAACGCCATACCCAGTAGTTGATCGTCGATCATCGGGATTACCAGCCTAATCTGAATCACAAAAGGCCTGAAGATTTTGCTCACCCTTAGTGTACCACAATCCCAGATCAATGGTGCCTTTTAAGTATCGTAAGACACATTTTGCTACTGTCCAATGAACAGTATTAGGACAATGCATATGTTGACATAATTGGTCGACAGAAAATGCTATATCAGGTCTAGTCAAGGTGCAATATTGGAGAGCTCACACAGTTTGTCGATATTCTGTAATTTGAGAAGCTGTGAGTGGCTCACCAACATGAGTGGATAATTTAAGGCATATGGTACAAGGAGAGGAAGCAGGTTTGGCCCCAGCCATCTTGGTACGATGAAGAAGATCCCCAATGTACTTGGACTGTCGAAGATGTAGTCCAGAAGAGTCACAACTTGCTTGGATGCCGAGAAAATAGCCTGAAGGACCAAGGTCTTTCATCTTGAACTCAGTCTGCAGCTTCTTGATTAGAGACTAAATGAGAGAAGGATCTGTACCTGTAACAAGAATATCATCTACATGGATGAGGATATATAGATGAATATTGCCCTTATGATAGAAAAATAAGGAGGTATCCACTGGCGAGGATAGGAAACCGAATTCAAGTAGAGTTTGAGATAGACGCATAAACCAAGCACGAGGTGCTTGTTTAAGGCCATAAAGTGACTTGGTCAGTTTGCAAACATAATCTGGAAAATCTGAATTAACAAACCCCTTAGGTTGCTCCATATATACATCCTCTAGCAAGATCCCATGAAGAAAAGCATTAGATACATCAAGCTGTCTGATTTCCCAATCATATTAGACAGAAAGTGTAAGAATCACCCGTACAGTAGAAGGCTTAATTACTGGACTAAAAGTCTCAGTAAAGTCAGTACCTTCTTCTTGAGCAAACCCAGAGCCACTAATCTTGTTTTGAATCTGTCAACCTCAACTGTGGGTGTTTGTTTGACTTTATACACCCACTTATTTCCCACCACATTATGATTAATAGGTCTGGGACATAGCTTCCATGTCTCATTAGCAAATAAAGCATCATATTCCTCTCTCAAAGCAATACACCATTCAGGTAATAAAGCAGCTTGTCGGTAAGAGTTTGGTTCAAGTGGAGTCACATTACTGGATAATGCTTGGAGAGGATATTTGGTGGAATAGAGTTTAAAATCTGAAAATGTGCGAGGAGCGAGTTGTCATGGGGTGATGAGATTGATTGGAAGAAGAGGAAACTTCGGGTATAGAGAGGATAGGAGCTGGACTAGGTATAGGAGAAGGTAAAGTTGAAATATTAGGAGAAGTGGGGCAGGTAAGAATTCTAGAGAAGAATCAGGTGAATCTGAAATAATTGGAGATGAATGTGGTAAATTAGAAGTAGATAAAGAAAAAGAAGGAGAAGGTAAAGACGTACCTTGAGAGGAGACCACTGGAAGAGGTTCAGAGGACTGCAATCCATCCCTAGCAGGAAATGTATTCGCATTAAACACAACATGCCGTGAGATTAACACTTTTTGAGTGACAGGATCCAAGCACCTATATCCATTTTGATGGGAACTATAGCCTAGAAATATGCAACATTTGGATCTGAACATTAATTTGTGAGTTGCATAGGGTCGCAACAATGGAAAACAAGCACAACCAAAGGTGTACAGGGAGGTATAATCAGGATGCTTGCCAGATAATTTATGATATGGTGTTTGGTTATCAAGAGTAGGTATTAGCAGTCTATTAATGAGAAAGATGGATGTTAAAAAGACATCAACCCAGAATTTAGTGGGCAAAAATGACTGAGCTAACAGAGACAGTCCCATTTCCACTACATGACGGTGTTTGCGCTCAACAACCCCATTTTGTTGGGGTGTATGAGGACAAGTGAGGTGATGTTGGATTCCTTTAGAGGAAAGAAACGATTGAAATTGGTTGGACATGTATTCTCCACCTCCATCCGATTGTAATTGCTTAATTTTGTAGGAAAATTGGTTTTCAACTCGTGTTTTGAATTTAACAAAACAAGCATATACATCAGATTTATTTTGGAGAGGATAAAGCCATGAGAATCGTGAAAAGTCATCAAGGAATATAACATAATACTTGCAGCCATTGAGAGATTTAGTAGAACAAGACCATACATCAGTATGAATTAACTGCAAAGGAAAGGAAGAAACACGAGTAGAAGGTTTGAAAGGAAGTTGTTTACCTTTGCCAAGTTGGCAAGGTTCACAAAAATGCATTTTATTCACTGATCCTTCAATAGGTAAGGAATGTTTATTTAATAACTGAGATACAATGGGAAGAGATGCATGACCTAATCTAGAATGCCAAACTGAAACTGGTGCTTTAATTCCTACAATGGCTGCCAATGTAGAGCCCCGAAACTTTTTGTATATGCCTTGGGATGTGTGCCAAGGCATGATACCTTGTAATGGCCAATTTCATGAAATGATAATTTGAAAACTTAGAGAATTGTCTCAAGGATGCTATAATTAATTAAATAAATTATCTAATAATAAACTATAGCCTTACAAGTGTCCTAGGCAAGTTTAGAAGAGGTTAGAATAGAAGTAGGACAAGTCTAAATAGTGGGAATGGGTGAAAAATGGCCTCAGTGTAGAAAATTGCAGATCACCGATCGCTCGGTCATTTTCAGCCATCGATCGGTCCAAAACCGATCGATCGATATCTATCGACTAGTGCACTTTTTTGTATGAGGAAATTTTCCAGAGAGCATGTTTTTGACAGATCATCCGGTCAAGAACACCGATCGCTCGGTAGGCAACCGATCGATCGGTCATAACCACCGATCGCTTGGTCTTCGCATTTTGTAGAAATTTTATTAAGGGTGTTTTCGTCTTTTGGGAGGTTTACTCATGCCTTAAAAGCTTTGCCCGAGCGTTTGGGGGTTCATTAACCCTAAGAAGAACATTTGAGAGATAGAGAGAGAAGAGAAGGGGATTTCTAACCTAGGGTTTGCTTTTGGGGAGAAATCAAAGGGGTTTCAAGAACCACAATCATCCTCAAGCACTTTTTTCTTCAAGATCAAGGTTCAAGCTCGTGAGGAGCACTTTCCCCAAGCTAGGGCAGCAACTCACACACGTTTTGCAAGAGGTTTCTTGCCTCATTTTTCAAGGTCGGTACCTTGTGCTACCCTCTTAGTCATAGTTTCCTCTTTTTCTTTTCTATTCTTTGTTTTCTCCCATTTATGACTATAAAATGAGTTGAATTGTGTGAATGGGATGAATGGATGGTTGTGGATGTGAATGGGCTATTGGATGCTGTGTGATTGATGTAATGAATGAGAAAGGGGAAGGGCATTGTATCCATAATGAACAAACATGTATGATGTCAGTATAACCCACCTAGAAAAGCATGATTTAGGTTTAAATAAATAATGGACACACCCTATGCTTGATGAAATGCCAAGGTGAATAAAAGGAAGGATAAATTAAGAAAATGCATGCTAAATTACTTATGAACTTATTAGGGCTTATGATAGTGTGAGTTCTTGTTTTTCTTAAAAATGTTATAAATGCTTATTGTTTAAATTGCGACATGCTATATATTGTGAAATCCCCAAATGCAATATTTAAATTCCAATGCAAGTATGCACACGATTCCACGAGCACAGCATGCATGACATGGTTTATTGTTGTTTTCAAGAACGAGATTTAGAGGTGGGGCATATCCTACGATATGTTTCACTTCGCTTTTGACGAGAACAAGACATGCATTCATAAAGAAGGGTTTCCCTTCCCTCGCAAGTGCATTTAGGAAGAAGGGTCTCCCTTCCCTCGCAAGTAGTTTACTTTCCAAGCAAACAAGATACATGGCATGGCAAGCATGAGCATTTAGGACGAAGGGTCTCCCTTCCCTCAAAAGTAGTTTATTTTCTAAGCAAGCAAGAGACATGGCATACCAAGCATGAACATTTAGGAAGAAGGGTCTCCCTTCCCTCACAAGTAGTTTACTTTCTGAGCAAGCATTATGGCATGGCATGACAAGCATGAGCATTCTAGGAAAAAGGGTCTCCCTTCCCTCACAAGTAGTTTATTTTCTGAGCAAGTAAGCATGATACAAGCATGAAACCCATGGCATGACACGCATGACACGATAGACAAGTTTTCAATCACGAAAAGGGTAATTTCAGTCAAGTCAAGTGCACTATGTTTTCAAGGGTTTGATCGATTTTTATGAAATGCAAGCATGATTATAAATTGCTTTATTTCCTTGTTATGATATTAATTGTTCCTGCTTTATATATGTGAACTACTTCCTGCTTCCTATACTGCTATGGTGTTGCTATGACTGTTGGTTAGTATTTGGTACCCGCTGAGTATTCCATGCTCAGCCGTACTTCTTATGTCGGCAGGTACTGAGGGAGCTACTGCTCCATTTGATGTCTGTGCTCCGAGCCCATGGGTGGAGGAGGAGTACGTTGAGGAGCCTGTGGAGGATCCTCAGAGCGAGGGCTACTATTAGGTGGTGGTAGATTTTGAGTGGATAGCTGTGGGTGAGCTTGAGAGTTAGATTTATGTATTTTGGTGGGCATGTCCGCACTTTCTTTTGTGTATCTTTTTGTATAACTTGGATCACTTGTATATACATAGAGGTTTGGTTAAGTCTTCGGATATGTTTTGTTGTATGTTCCGTTATTATTGTCCTCTATTGTATATGCTCCAAGTGTTCTTGCAGGATTGTTTGTCAAGCAAGTCATGTAAGTCATGATCAGTCGTCCAAAGTTCACTCTAACTCTTGGGGTGGGTTTCGAGTCGCGACAAGAAGTGGTATCAAAGCCTAGGCTTTAGGTCTCTAGGGTCACTCAGAATCTAATACCACGGCTTGACAAGAGCATATGTTAGGAAACAAGTTAGGAAGGAAGTAAGTCGGAAGCGAGTCGTGTTCCAAGTGTAAGACTAAACTTTAGTCTTAGTTTAAAATGGTTGTTTCAACCAAGTACGGGTCTTAGGGACGCTAGAACACCAAAGTATAATATTATAAATACTCTGATGACTTGATGCGATGTATATTAATATTATACGAATAATGCCACTTGAATTATTGTGAAATGGAAATGCGATAAATTGTGGTTTCATGTTAGACTCATGTGGTGCTATTGTTCTCAGGACTTTAGTTATGAGGCGGGGAACACGGGGTCGTGGGCCACACACTAGAGCTTCCTCTTCTTCACCAGATGAGGATGAGCAACCGAACCTCTCCCAGGTCTTAGGCTCTATTGCTGAGACACTCCCCATACTGGCGGCTGGGCAGGCTATTCCATCGTCGGCAGCACCTACTCCACCGCTCGCAGCTCCAGTACATCGTACAGCTGGATTTGAGGCATTCGGGAGATTGAGGCCTCCATCCTTCCATGGGAGTGTGGACCCTCTTGCTGCGGAGGCTTGGATCCTCCAAGTGGAGAAGATATTTGCGGTTCTCTCTCCGACAGAGGAAGAGAAAGTAGCATGGGTTGTTTTCATGCTAGAGGGCGAAGCCCACCATTGGTGGTTGTCCGCATTGAGGACACGGGATTTGACTATGCAAGGTCAACCTTGGAGTTGAGAGGAGTTCAAGGAAACTTTTTATAAGAAGTATTTTCTGATTGGAGCACGGGAAAAGAAGGAAAGAGAGTTCATCAACCTAGAGCAAGGTTCGATGACTGTGGCCGCTTATGAGGCTAAGTTCTCGGAGCTATCATGCTTCACGACTCACATGGTTGCCACTGAGGCGATAAAGGCGAGAAGGTTTGAGCAAGGGCTCAAGGATGTTATCATGAAGAAGGTCTCGGTTTTCAGACATGCTACCTACCCTGAGGTAGTGGACAAGGCCTTATTGGTCGAGGCAAATTCTGATGCGGTGTCCAAGAAGAGGGAGTTGGCGAGAGGCCAAGCCAGTAGTTCAGCACTTCTAGAGAGGCGGGCTCGTACCGGCCCTTATCAGTACACGTGGCCAGTGCCACTGATGAGGCCATCTTATGCGCCTCCATCTCCACGGACGTACGTGCCTCATGCACCGCGACCTCAGGCTCTTCCAGCTCCACGGCCAGTGGCACCTCAGGTGGCGAGGTATGCTTCACCTCCGGTTCCTCCGACTTACTCATATGAGGTCTGCACTTCATGAGCCCGAAGGCATCTGGCAGGAGAGTGCCGAAGAGCATCGGGTGGATGTTATCATTACGGTCACCAGGGCCATATGATCAGGGATTACCGTACTCGGCATTTACCGGGCCAGTCTCAGGGGATTAGACCCCTAGCACGCCCAGCAGGATCACACCAGGTGTCATCTCAGCCTGCACGTTCTGCACCTCCACCTCGCCAGGCGAACCAGGGGCGAGTTTTTACCTTGACAGAGGGTGACGCACTTGCATCTGACGATGTAGTGCAAGGTACGCAGTGGTAGTTTATTTAATTTTCCTTAAATTTTTGTTATGGATTATTCTATTGTGTACATATATGGCATGTTATATATATATACCTGTATGTATACGCTATTGATGCATGGATTGACTTAGCTAGATAAAATTTCAGGAACCTTACTAGTTAATGAGTGTTTGGCTCGAGTGTTGATTGATACCGGGTCTACTCATTCGTTTGTCTCGCCGAGTTTTTCAGAAGGTTTTTCCGTGGAGCCTAATCAGCTAGAACAGGAGTTGGCCATTTCGACTCCTCTTGGCAAAACAGTATTTGCAGATAAAGTGTATAGAAATAGTGTGGTTCAAGTGGGGAGCCACGAGTTGGCGGTTGATCTAATCATCCTCGGATTTCAAGACTTTGATGTCATCTTGGGAATGGATTGGTTAGCAACACATCATGGGCATGTGGCTTATTTTGAAAAGATGGTGCTCTTCCGGCCAGTGGAAGGCAAGCCATTTCATTTTCGGGGGTTGAGAAGTAGAGATATTGCCCGTTTTGCGATGTTGAGCATAGCGAACCTCGACGCAAAGGACTCTTCGATTATCCCAGTCGTGAGTGAATTCCTGGATGTATTCCCAGAGGAGTTATCAGGATTACCTCCAGACAGGGAGATTGAGTTTGTGATCGAGCTTGCACTAGGCACAACGCCTATTTTCAGGGCTCCGTATAGAATGGCCCCTATTGAACTCAAGGAGTTGAAGACACAGTTGGAGGAACTGCAAGGCCATGGTTTCATTCGACCAAGTGTCTCACCGTGGGGTGCCCTGGTGTTATTTGTTAAGAAGAAGGATGGCTCGATGCAGATGTGCGTCGATTACCGACAGTTGAACAAGGTCACTATAAAGAATAGGTACCCATTGCCTAGGATTGATGACTTGTTCGATCAGTTGAAAGGAGCGAGATTTTTCTCAAAGATAGATCTTCGATCGGGCTATCACCAGTTGAAGATTAAGGCAAAAGATATTCCCAAAACTGTTTTCCGGACTCAATATGGACACTACAAGTTCTTGGTGATGCCTTTCGGTCTCACGAACGCGCCGGCAGCCTTTATGGATTTGATGAACCAAGTGTTCCAGCCATGTCTTGATCGATGTTGTGATCGTGTTTATCGATGACATCTTGATATATTCCTAGACACGGGAAGATCACATGCGAGACCTTCGTCTTGCTTTGGAAATGCTGAGAGAGCACAAGCTATACGCCAAACTCAGTAAGTGTGAGTTTTGGTTGGAAAATGTGGCATTCCTAGGCCACGTCGTTTCTACAGAAGGCATATCGGTGGATCCGAAGAAGATAGAGGCAGTCATGAGTTGGGTGAGGCCCAAAAGTGTTACAGAGATACGTAGTTTCCTTGGGTTGGCAAGCTACTACAGGAGATTCGTAGAGGGTTTCTCCAGCCTTGCAGCACTACTCACTTATTTGACAAGGAAGAACGCGAATATCGTATGAAGCGATAAGTGCGAGATCAGTTTCACGGAACTGAAGAAAAGGCTTACCACAGCCCCCGTCCTTATAGTGTCATCCGGACATATTGGGTATGAGGTGTATTGTAATGCTTCACATGTTGGACTTGGGTGTGTGCTCATGCAACACAAGAAAGTCATTGCCTATGCATCCAGGCAATTGAAGGAGCATGAAAAGAATTACCCCACACAAGACTTGGAACTCGCTGCAATCGTGTTTGCACTCAAGATTTGGCGACATTACTTGTACGGGGTAGAATTCTATGTGTATACGGATCACAAGAGCCTCAAGTACCTCTTTTCCCAAAAGGAATTGAATCTAAGACAACGGCGTTGGATGGAATTTTTGAAAGACTATGACTGCACCATCCAATACCACCCGAGCAAAGCAAACATTGTAGCGGCGCCTTGAGTAGAAGACCTCTGGGGTTATTAGCACACATGTTGGTACAAGAATTGAGATTATTGGAGGATTTGGCAAATCTAGACATTAGTGTGAATGATACAGTTCGCGGTCCTGTTTTGGCAAATGTCACGATTCGGCCATACATTATAGATTTGATCCAAGAATATCAAGCCACGGATGCGGAACTGTTGGCTTTCCGGGACAAGGAATTGCCAAGGGTAGTGAGGAATTCTCTCTCACTAGCCGAGGTGCTATCACATTCAAGGGAAGGCTTTGTGTCCCAGCCAATGCGGATCTTCGACGAGAGATTATGGATGAAGCCCACCGGGCAAAGTACACTGTGCATCCAGGGGGTACAAAGATGTACCGGAACCTCAAGAGTCACTTTTGGTGGCAGAATATAAAGAGGGATGTTGCGGAATATGTAGCACAGTGTTTAGTGTGCCAACAGGTGAAAGCAGAGCACATGCGACCCGCAGGTCTATTACAATCTCTTCCTATTCCCGAGTGGAAATGGGAGAACATCTCCATGGACTTCATAGTTGGCTTGCCAAAGACGGTAAGGAACTCAGATACGATTTGGGCTGTGGTGGACCGTTTGACAAAGTCCGTGCACTTCTTGCCCTACCGGACCACGTTCAATTCTAGCCAGTTGGCCGCTCTATACATCAAGGAAGTGGTTAGGCTACACGGGGTGCCAGTCAGTATTGTGTCAGATCGAGATCCAAGATTCACATCAAGATTCTGGAAGAGTTTTTAGGATGCCATGGGTTCCCGACTTGACTTTAGCACCGCATTTCATCCACAGACGAATGGACAAACCGAGAGGGTGAACCAAGTCATCGAAGACATGCTTCGAGCTTGTATGCTGGATTTCAAAGGCAGTTGGGAAGAGCACTTGCCTTTGGTTGAATTCGCCTATAACAATAGCTATCAGGCAAGCATCCAAATGGTACCATTTGAGGCCTTATATGGGCGAAACTGCAGGTCTCCTCTCTATTGGGATGAGGTAGGAGAGAGGAAGGTGTTGGGTCCGGAGTTGATCGAGCAAACTGTGAGTATAGTCAAGATCATCCGGATCGGTTGAAAGCCGCTCAAGATCGTCAAAAGAGCTACGCGGACACACGCCGCAGGGACTTGGAATTCCAAGTTGGGGATCAAGTCTTTGTGAAGGTATCTCCTGGCAAGGGGATTATGAGATTTGGCAGGCGAGGCAAGCTCAGTCCTTGATATGTTGGCCCGTTTGAGATCATCACGCGAGTTGGTGAGGTTGCTTACAAGGTAGCTCTTCCACCTCACATGGCCGCGGTTCACAACGTTTTCCATGTGTCTATGCTTTGGAAGTACATTGCGGATCCTTCGCATGTCATAGACTTGAAGCCGTTGGAAATACGGGAGGATCTCACTTTAGTGGAGAGGCCGGTTCATATATTGGATCGGAGAGATCAAGTCCTTCGCAACAAAATGATCCCGTTGGTTCTCGTCCAGTGGCAACATCATGCTCGAGAAGAGGCTACGTGGGAACGAGAGGCCGAAGTCAAAGCGAAGTATCCGGAATTGTTTGAATGAGTTTTGTATAGGTTTTGTATGTGACTTGTAAATTTGTTTGTTTTGTAATGCTTGTAATCGTCTAAATTTTGAGGATGAAATTTTTGTAAGGGGGGGAGGATGTAGAGCCCCGAAACTTTTTGTATATGCCTTGGGATGTGTGCCAAGGCATGATACCTTGTAATGGCCAATTTCATGAAATGATAATTTGAAAACTTAATTGTCTCAAGGATGCTATAATTAATTAAATAAATTATCTAATAATAAACTATAGCTTTACAAGTGTCCTAGGCAAGTTTAGAAGAGGTTAGAATAGAAGTTGGACAAGTTCAAATAGTGGGAATGGGTGAAAAATGGCCTTACTGTAGAAAATTACAGATCACCGATCGCTCGGTCATTTTCAGCGATCGATCGGTCCAAAACCGATCGATCGATATCTATCGACTGGTTCAATTTTTTGTATGGGAAAATTTTCCAGAGAGCATGTTTTTGACCGATCACCCGGTCAAGAACACCGATCGATTGGTAGGCAACCGATCGCTCGGTCTTCGCATTTTTGCAGAAATTTCATTAAGGGTGTTTTCATCTTTTGGGCGGTTCACTCATGCCCTAAAGGCTTTGCCCGAGTGTTTGGGGGTTCATTAACCCTAAGAAGAACGTTTGAGAGATAGAGAGAGAAGATAAGGGGATTTCTAACCTAGGGTTTGCTTTTGGGGAGAAATCAAAGGGGTTTCAAGAACCACAATCACCCTCAAGCTCGTTTTTCTTCAAGATCAAGGTTCAAGCTCGTGAGGAGCACTTTCCCCAAGCTAGGGTAGCAACTCACGCACGTTTTGCAAGGGGTTTCTTGCCTCATTTTTCAAGGTCGGTACCTTGTGCTACCCTTTTAGTCATAGTTTCCTCTTTTTCTTTTCTATTCTTTGTTTTCTCCCATTTATGACTATAAAATGATTTGAAATGTGTGAATGAGATGAATGGATGGTTGTGGATGTGAATGGGCTATTGGATGCCGTGTGATTGATGTAATGAATGAGAAAGGGGAAGGGCATTGTATCCATAATGAACAAACATGTATGATGTGAGTATAACCCACCTAGAAAAGCAAGATTTAGGTTTAAATAAATAATGGACATACCCTATGCTTGATGAAATGCCAAGATGAATAAAAGGAATGATAAATTAAGAAAATGCATGCTAAATTACTTATGAACTTATTAGGGCTTATGATAGTGTGAGTTCTTGTTTTTCTTAAAAATTTTATAAATGCTTATTGTTTAAATTGCGACATGCTATATATTGTGAAATCCCCAAATGCCATATTTAAATTCCAATGCAAGTATGCACACGATTCCACGAACACGGCATGCATGACATGGTTTATCGTTGTTTTCAAGAACAAGATTTAGAGGTGGGGCATATCCTACGATATGTTTCACTTCGCTTTTGACGAGAACAAGACATGCATTCATAAAGAAGGGTTTCCCTTCCCTCGCAAGTACATTTAGGAAGAAGGGTCTCCCTTCCCTCGCAAGTAGTTTACTTTCCAAGCAAACAAGATACATGGCATGGCAAGCATGAGCATTTAGGACGAAGGGTCTCCCTTCCCTCACAAGTAGTTTATTTTCCAAGCAAGCCAGAGGCATGGCATACCAAGCATGAACATTTAGGAAGAAGGGTCTCCCTTCCCTCACAAGTAGTTTAATTTCCGAGCAAGCATGATGGCATGGCATGACAAGCATGAGCATTCTAGGAAGAAGGGTCTCCCTTCCCTCACAAGTAGTTTATTTTCTGAGCAAGTAAGCATGATACAAGCATGACATGCATGGCATGACACGCATGACACGATAGACAAGTTTTCAATCACGAAAAGGGTAATTTCAGTCAAGTCAAGTACACTATGTTTTCAAGGGTTTTATCGATTTTTATGAAATGCAAGCATGATTATAAATTGCTTTATTTCCTTGTTATGATATTAATTGTTCCTGCTTTATATATGTGAACTGCTTCCTGCTTCCTATACTGCTATGGTGTTGCTATGACTGTTGGTTAGTATTTGGTACCCGCTGAGTATTCCATGCTCAGCCGTACTTCTTATGTCAGCAGGTACTGAGGGAGCTACTGCTCCATTTGATGTCTGTGCTCCGAGCCCATGGGTGGAGGAGGAGTACGTTGAGGAGCCTGTGGAGGATCCTCAAGGCGAGGGCTACTATTAAGTGGTGGTAGATTCTGAGTGGATAGTTGTGGGTGAGCTTGAGAGTTAGATTTATGTATTTTGGCGGGCATGTCGGCACTTTCTTTTGTGTATCTTTTTGTATAACTTGGATCACTTGTATATACATAGAGGTTTGGTTAAGTCTTCCGCATTGTTTTGTTGTATGTTCCATTATTATTGTCCTCTATTGTATATGCTCCAAGTGTTCTTGCAGGATTGTTTGTCAAGCAAGTCATGTAAGTCATGATCAGTCGTCTAAAGTTCACTCTAACTCCTAGGGTGGGTTTTGGGTCGCGACAGCCAAAGCATGTGATTTATTGATAGACATTGACTGCAAATGGATTGGATAGAGACCACCTTCACTCCTACCTTCCAGTAGTGTCGCCCCCGTATGCATGTCCTTGACAAAATAATGAGTACCAGTTAGAATAAAGAAGCAATTATTATCAAGACAGAAGTGATTGATAGAAAGCAAATTAGCAAAAGCTTGAGGACAATGGAGGACACATTTGAGGTTTAATTTAGCTTCAGGGATATGAAAAATAACAGTACCAGTATGTGCAATACTCAAACCTTGGCCATTACCAACAGCTACAATTTCTTGTCCTGTGTATGGTTGTTGCAGAGTGAGATGCTCCAGATTGGCAGTGATGTGCTGATTAGCTCCACTATCAGCAAACCATGTCTCTTCCTCTTGCTCAGCATTGGTATGTGCCACCATAGCAGCTAACTGAGTTGGTGGATGATGACCCTGATATGCATAATCCATTCTGTGAAAGCAATTCAATGCCTTATGACTTAACTTTCCACAGATTTGACAAGGTGACTTGGGAGTGAAAAATGAGTGCTGCATCTTATTTGGCTGAGGTGAGGAAGGACGAGGATTTTGTGAATATTGAGGACGAGGATTTTGTGAATATGAAGGACGTGAATATGGTTTACTTGGGTTTTTGGGTTTGCGATTGTACTGCTGTTGGTTGGATTTGGGAGTGAAGAATGCAAAATTATTGGTCTCAGGTGGTATAGAAGTATTCTGGTTTTCCAATAACAGTTCATATGACAAGAGCTCGGCTTGAAAATCTTGAAAAGAAACATTCTTGTCTCTAGTAGCAAAGGACAGAGAGGTTATAAAAGGATTAAAGGAGGGGTTGAGACCACTCACGATATAAGACATTAAGTCATCATCCTCAAGTGGCTTACCAACTGCAACTAATTCATCTGACACCAACTTCGCTTTTTCAAGAAAATTAGTGCACTTCATTGACCCTTGATGAAGAGTTTGCAATTTTCGCTTTAGGTGGTGCACACGGGTTCTGGATTGAGAGGCAAACTTGTTTGCTAGAGAACTCCACACCTCTCGAGCAGATGTGATGCCATAGACAGAAGCTAGCACCTTGTCAGACATAGTGACATTGATCCAAATTAACACACACTGATCTTTCTTATTCCAAAGAATATAATTTGGATTAAGAGAACCATCAAGAGACTTTGATGGGCACGGCTCAAAACCATTTACGAAGCCCATCAAGTCATGACTTTTTAGCATTGGCACAATCTGAGAGGACCATATGAGATAGTTTGAGTCACTCAGCTTGATCGACACAAGATGACGAATGTTTGGAGGAGCAAAGGTAATATTGGAGGAAGCAAAAGAAGAGGAAGACATAGGTGAGAAGGAAAGGATCGATTGAAACTAGGCGTATGCCAATGGATCTGATACCATGAAAAACTCTGTAAAATGGTATTGGCCTCAATGCCAAAAGTCGTGTGACTATTCTCATTTATATACAATTACAGAAGAAGTTTGAAATACAAAGATACATAATAACAGAATTTTAAATACAGTCAAAAGTTATCTCCTAAAGTAGATAAGTGTTTATCTGTACCATTCAATTGTAACTAATCTGGTGGATAAGATAAGTGAGAAGCCAAGGAAATTTCGGTGGTTTGAATTTTGTGGTTATCATCTTTTAGCTATTGTTTTTCTTTCCGGTGGGTGGTGTCGCCACTGTTTGTTGGGTGTGAAACTTTTGGGTTTTTTTTTCTTTGCAATAAAAAATATCATTCTCTTTTATACCTCTACAACCCCCAATTCTTATTTTCATGTCTTACAATCTCTACTTTTTAAAAAAAAATTGAAGATCTCTCTAACGAGAGTTTTCTTTAAACCATGGGTCATACTTCGTTTTCTTTTGGGAGGAGATCATAAAACCAATCTAGTTGACTACTAGGTCCGACACACTCTATGATGAGCAGGATGCGACAGTGACGAACTTAACAGTTAGGCGGTGACCACCAACATGCTGGATCAGATTTTTCAACGACTCAACAAAGATAAAGTCATGATTATGGGCTTCTTTTTGTAACCAATTGCATGTCTCTTCTCCAAATGACCATGCAATTGTGGGAGGGTGATAGAGAATAGAATAGGATAATAAAGTGTGATGATCACAAGGTTATTTGAATCAGAATTAAAGACATTAGGGAATATTAAGTTTGATTTGAATTGATTGAGGTTTCCTTCTACTTTAGGAATCGTGAATTATCTATTTAAACTCTCTTTGGGTACTTGTATATCAATCAATAATATTTAATTTCTTAAAGTGATACCGAACCAAGTAAAGTAGTGGGGTGTTCAAGCTCGGCTCGTAAAATTACATTAATGTTCTAGCTCGGCTAGAACCCGAATCGAGCTTAATAACTTGTGTTCAAGCTCAGCTCATGGAAATACCTTAAGCATGGCTCGGCTCAGCCCGGCTCGGCTCGTGGAAATAACATGCGTTGGGTACTTGGGTTGGGTATGAGGAGACCCGAGTGCTATTAGTCTATCTTAACTTTTAAGACCAACAGGCAACATGCGTTGGGTATGAGGAGACCCCGATTGCTTTTAGTCTATCTAATCTACATGTAACCTATGTATTAACTAATTTAAGTATATTTTGATTAAAAATTTCTATTTTAAATATGTCTTCATACTTAACTAATATATCAAATTTTTTCAATTTAATATTCAAATGAATCCAATATATTTACACATTAATATATATATATATATATATATATATATATACTAGGAAAAATGCATGTGCGTTGCACGTATATATACTAGTAAAAATGCACGTGCGTTGCACGTTAAAATTTATAATATCTTATTTTAAATATATATATATATATATATATATATATATATATATATATATATATATATAAATGTAGTGATTAATGTATATTTATAAATGTTTGATTTGAAAATAAATTTTCCCATAACATAAAATAGAAATTGATTTTATTTAACAGATATGGTGCATGTTCATATCAAGTATATATTTTTAGCAAAATTACAATTACAAAGAATCGTTTGTGTGAAACTAAATCGGCTGATATGTCTTTTCATGAGCAGTTCGCAAACCCAAAATAAAATTTGCAAAACCCAAAGAAAAAAATGCTAAACCAACAGAGAAAAGTTCCTGAACCTGAGCTACTGAATACGATAACATGGTTCACTAATTTTGACGAACAGTATCTTGAACGGATTCGCAGTGTGGCATAGTAGGCAGCAAATTGGGTAACCCTGATTTCTCCTTTATATGGTTGTAAACTCATTAGATTTGAAGCGGATCCTCAAAATTCGATTAACTATCCAACAAATTTGGATTCGATTTGAGATTTATCTAATTATAAATTGGTCACTTCAGCATTTGAATCTTATTATTATTATTATTATTATTATTATTATTATTATTAAATGCATATAATACTAAGAGCAAGGAACAAATACTTACAAGACTCAAAATGTACTCAACTGGACTTGACACGACGATCCTTAGTAATCCATGTCTCAATAAGCATTCACGTACTCGCAAGTCCCGTGATCAACCGCAGCAGATTGTGCTCCTCTTAGATTTCAGCATCCAAGATCTCTCGATCAATTTCCATCGATGATGGCTCCGGATTTCTCCGATCACAAAAACCATGATCTCGCAAGACCAATCTCTGACGTAATGGCTTTGGCACAAGCCAACTAAGTTTATACTCACAAGGGGTTTTGAGGGTATTTAAATAAATTTAAACACACAGTAGAGTAATCTCATGAACTGTGAGAATCAAACATGCAAGTATAAGATAAATCGATGTGAACTTGCAATTCTAATCTTGAACATGAAAGATGGCTCAATGGGATAAATCAACCACAATGGGGAAGCTCTAATAGGAGTTTAAGATACTCTACTCTCTGTCTCAAAATCTTTAAATCGTAATAAGGGACAAAACCTTATATAGGCAAACCAAAGAAAACAATTTAGAAGTTGTTACTTAAGAAAATCCACAAGTTTGGTTCGAACCACTTTGGTTTGTTTCGAACTAAACCCTTAGAATTCTTCAAGATTTGATATTTTAAACTTTCCAACCTTATGTCTAGCCACTTAAGGTATATGTAACATTATCTAGGTCAATTTCACCTAGGTGAGATAGTTTCTAAGTCACTTACCACTGCTAAATAGAGATGGTCACTAAATCTTCGGTCCTCTTCTTTACATGTCTTCAAACATTTGACCACTTGGATTGAGACACTAGACATTGTTTTGTCCTTAGGAATTAGCCAACAAAAATAGGATTTTACATTTTTAATATCTCTTAACTGTGATTAAGATTCACTAACTTGTAGGGCTCAACCACCTAACCTTGATTTTTAGAAAAAAAAAAAAAAAACTAATAAATATTTACTCTAAAGGTTAAAGTTTGTTAACTAGAGTTAAAAGACTTTAGTATTGTAAATTGGAACCGGACTCGAAGGAGTCTAGTTCGAGGATTAGTCATGGGAACAACTGCTCCAGCAAAAGAGGATAAATAATTCCTGTAGAATATCTATAAAATGACCCACAAACTTAGTAAAAATAAATAAAAATCCGGAGCGTAGAATGTGCCCCTCCTATGATAAATTCTTGATTCTGCCCCTGGGTACATGGGTTGTTCATGAGGTGACCTGATTACTTTTAGTCTATCTTTCCATCTACATGTTACATGTAACCTATGTATTAACTAATTTAAGTATATTTTGATTAAAAGTGTATATTTTAAATATGTCTTCATACTTAACTTTTATATAGATATATTTTATTTAATATTCAAATGAATCTAATATAATTTACACATTAAATATATATATATATATATATAATCGAGCCGAGTAGGGTTGTGTTCAAGCTTGACTTGTTAACTAAACGAGCCCGAAAATTGTGTTCGAGCTTAGCTTGTTTACTAAACAAACGAATGAGCTCGAGCCCGAGCTTTTAACGAGCCAAGCTTGAGCTATTCACGAGTACCTTGATCCCACCCCCTCAAGGTCTAAACATGTTTCTAAATCCATGCTGCAAAGTAAATAATGGGCTACACATAAGTTCACTCTATTAAGGCCCAGGCCCAGGTGTAGGCCCAAGAACATATCTTAATTTTTAAGATCTAAATTTGGTTAGGCCCATGGATCTATAAATCTAGGTCTGGGCTCTTACAGCCCATTTGCTATAGAGGGCCTCTGCTTTTGTAGTTTATATTATTCTTGTAATTTTTTTTTAGCCATGCTAGCCCTACTCCATGCATTTCATATTCTCAGCCAAAAACTAACTCTTGTATTTGCATTAATAGGAATTGGTTTTTGGTTGAGTAGTAAAGAATGAATGTTGAGAGCAGGACTACCACTTTTTTTTTGTCCTTTTATTACATAAGGACTTAAAAGAAATGTCCAGCTCAAAAAATAACATTAGAGCAATAACGAGGTATGGGATGTTAGTTTTTGGCTTAGAATAGAGAATGAATAGGAGAGTAAAGTTAGAATGTTTTTCCTTTTTAATTAGTGATACTCCCAAGTTGTACTCCCAAATGTACTCCCAAATCCTAACCGTTTATCACAGTTATTAAACGGTTAGGATTAGAGCTGACGTGACATTAGAAAAGACAAAATAAGTCAACTCAAATCCTTGGCCTTTAGTGGTTGGTTATAAACGGTTAGGATTTGAGAGTATATTTGGGAGTACCCATAGACTGATTATTTGTTTTTTATAGATAATTAATCTATAGGTACCCTTAAAGTGTATTCCTAAATATACTCCTAAATTTTAACCGTTTAATTCAATTATTGAACGGTTAGGATTAGAGTTGATTAGAGTTGATGTGACTTTAGAAAAGACAAAATAGACAGAACTAAATCCTAACCTTTAGTGATTAATTACAGATATATTAGGGAGTATATATGGTAGTACCATACTCTCTTATACAAAGACTCAAAATCGAATTTTTCGTAGGGGTGTACAAGGGATCACAAACCCTCCCTTTTAAGTTAGGGTGGTTGTGTGGGTTTATCCTTATGACACCCTAACGGGTATTGTAAATTATGTTTAGACTTTGTAAATTATGTTTAGACTTTAGAGTACCTCTTTAAAAAAAAAATATTAAAATAAATAAATATGGAGTCTTTAGTTGACTTATGAGGACATCTATTTTCAACTATGTTTTTTCCTTCTCCTTTCTTCTGTTGAATGGAGTAGATGTTTTTTATTTTTAATACAAAGCACACACAGTCAGGCCAACAACACGATTGGATTAGAAGTTAGAACTGATAAGGTTTGCATTTTTGACTTTCTTGAAATTCAGTACCAGGTAAGAACAGCTGTCTCAAAATTTTGTCAATTTAATGCATTAAAAGCTCAAGCTCTTCTTCTGAGTGATAAATTTGTACTTGCTTCTGGACTTTGTACGGTTTTTGATTCTTCCAGAAATCATAAATTTTTCCTGATACAGAAAGTGAGATTTGATTGTTATTTACAGTCTGGGTAGCTTTCTGAGCAATTGGGTTTTGATTGTGTTAGAGATTAATGGGTTTCATGGATTTTCTGATTATCCAAAGTGAGTTGTGGGATCAGTAAGCTTTTTGAGGAAATGGGTTTTGACTATTTCTTGGTGATCGGGTAGGAATTGATTGGTTTTGGGGTTTTTCCATTGTGTAGAAATTTGATTTCTTTAATAGTTAATTTGAGAATTTGGATCTGATTCTGTTGGATTAATGATAGAGCTTCATGGGTTTTATAGGTTTCCATATTATTAAATTGGGTTCTGTTTGCTTAAGCTGGCGAATTTTAGGAAGCTGGGATGTTTGTCATGGATTCTCTTTCAGAATTTAATGGGATTCCTGGAGTTTCAGCCTCTCGAAAGTGGGATTCGAAATCTGTGGATACCTTTTTCAAGCTTGATTTTAATTTATGTCTTTCATTTTAGAGAGAGTGGGTGAATTACTGGATTCTGTGTAGTTTCACACATTACAAAGTAAGATGATAATTTCATTAGGTCTACAGCTTCTAGAGGAGGGTTCTAATGATTAGATCTATTTATCTGCGTTTTATTGCGGATAAATTGGGGTTTGACTGTCAGTGCTTCTTACTTCTAGCTTCTTGATGTTGTTCAGGTCCATGGTTTGAAAACATACATTTTTGTTTAACAAATTTTGGAACTATTGTTGGTGGCTCTTTTTGGATAGAAATGGATGCTTTGCAAGTTTTTACTTCGGCTGCACAAATAGTTTCTAGTATGGTAGGGGCTGTTGGTGCATTAGAACAAGCCTCAAGGAACCTTGATGAAGCTCCAAAGAGAATCCGAAGCCTAGAGGAATTTGATTGTGAGCTTAAATGGACTGGTTGAACGGTTGCCTTCCCCGATAAAAAATAACTCCTTCACTTTTTTTTTTCCCATAAGGGCAAAAGTGAACCAGATTCACTTTGCTATTCTCTCTCCCGCAGGAATCTTCGTCGTCGCCGTCGTCAGTGCCTGTTCCGGTGCCGATGCCGTCGTCAGTGGAGGCTACGCCGTTGCCAAGCCCAGCTCTCTCTCCGTCTATCTCTCCTCTCTTCAAAATCCATAAACTCTAAGCCTAATCCTAATCTTTCATCTCTGTCTCTCTCTCCTCCCATTTGAAGAACAAATACGGATAAGATTTTTTTAATTCAATCAAGCTTTGTTTCATCCAGGGTTTCGTTTTACCCATTTTTAGTTTTTGTAGGTTTTTCATTCAATCAAAAGCTTTGTTTCATCTAGGGTTTCGTTGTTTGTTTCGAGGGTTTGGAGATGAAAACTGATATATATATCAAATTTTTATTTTTCTTAAACCCTAATTTTTTTTTCTAATCATGCAAGATATTTTTATTATTATGTTAGTGGGTGATAGTTTCTATTTTTGAATTGTTCTAATTTCTTTTGAGCTTGTAAAGAAGAGGCAATCGGTGAGTTGCCTGGGTAAAATTTGATAAAAAAAAATTTCGGTTAATAAACTGGTCCTGAATTTACCCACAAAGTCCCAAGTATAAACTATAAAGAACACAGAATATAGGATGCTTAAAAACCAGGATCTTGAAAAGCCCAGGCTTTTTGAAGTCCTGCACTTTTAAAGTTCAAACAAAAGAACACAGCTGTAGTTTAAGAAACACACAATAAACGATAGACAAAAATATCCTTCATTTATTTATGTCTTTCCAAAATAACCATGCAAGGAAGCTTTGCTTTGTGCTCTCACTAACTGATACTCATACTTAAATTCTTGAAAATTAAAAAATGTTCCTATCTTGATCCGTTCCATTACATAGAAATGAAAATTAATTTGGTTGTTTTTTTTCTTATTTTTCTGAAAATAAAATTTTTAAAAAAATTCTTCTAACAATTTGTTGGAGACTCGGGTGTCCCCAATCCTTTGGGTCAGGATTAATCCCCGAGGGTACAACGAGAGCCCGCAATCTGCCACACCAGGTAAGCCTGAAAATTTCGTGCAAGACTGGCCCTAAAAGGGGAGTGGGATGTCGAACCTAGGACCTTCCACTTCATGAGGTGTAAGTCCTGAGACCACTGCTCCACCCCGTTAGGGTCAAATTCATCTAATAATACGTGGCTTTTGCCCATTTTTTCAAATTAAATCCTCCATAAACTTATCTCTACCGCTATCATCAGGCATATTTCGGGAAGCCACTCGACTTCTCATGTTTGGCGAGAATCCAATCGTGTGGCAGACTGGCTTGCCAATCTTTGTCTCGTGAAGTCTCGGTTAGTCTTCTCGCCTGAGGACTTACCTGTTGCTTTGCAACCTTTACTTCTAGATGACAAATCTGGCAAATTGTATCTACGGTTGTAATCGCTCATTTTTTATTAATCTATCTGGTCGGGGTCCGCCTAACCCCAGCTTACCGTCCAAAAAAAAAAAATATTTTGGGAGGCTCCAAATTTCGCATGATCCAGAGCTCTTTTCATATTTAAACTCATAATTATGTAACCCCTTAACCGATAAGGCTCGAGTAAAATAAAGAGTAAATTACATTGACCTCCCTTGATGTTTGGTGAAATTTCAATGACATTGCCCTCCTCTCTACTTTAATAATTTGTAATAGATGCCCCCTTCTTCTGTTAATTTTCTGCTAATTAGATGGATGGACTTAGCTTATGTCATGATTTAAATATTTTAAAATATCTAACTTATCTTTCTTAAAGTCAAAGTTTGAGTCACAGCCATGCAATTGTACGAAGTGCTCACACGTTCCAGATTTACCTTAAAAATTAGTTGGGCAACCGCCCATTCGAACAAATTCTTTCTTGTACACGGACATAGGTAGATCAATTGCTCCCCCCTCAGATATCTCCAATGACGGCACATGTGGTAAAATATCATTTCCGACAACACAAACACATGAAGACAAAATCAACGACCAAATGCTCAAAGGTCCACCTTCACGGTTGGATCTGGGATTTTCATGTCATGCGCTAAATAGTCCCTGAGAACCCAAATGTTGAGAAACTGAGATGATGTCGTTGGCATCCTTGTTACCCATTGTGAGCACAGGTTTTCTACCCACTCTGTGTTTGACTGAGAGTCGCCACCTATTCATTCTTAAGGATAGGTCTCGGATGATTCGAATAAGGTCTAAGGTTTGACAGAGTTATGGTAAGTGGTTCGATTAAGCCCTGGGGAAGGTGTTAAGCACCCCAGGACCCCCGTTTTACAACAGTTACCTACTTCCTAAATTTAAGCCAAAGCGTTTAAAAGATTGCTAATCCAAGAAATATGGAAAGCTAGATGGGCTAGGGTCGAACCCGAGTAAGGTTGCCTATGTACTCACAGGGTGAGATCAGACTGAGCGTAGTTCTAGCACATGAGCCCGTGCTGAGGCTAAGGGATATGTGTGTGTGTGCATAGGGTAGTCAAAGGTCTAGCCCTGGGGCTAGGGATTAGTTGACCGGGTTGGTCAAGTGCTTAAGGGTTGAGTCTAACCGCGGTTAGAAAAGTTTAATCATAGTTAGGGGCTAACCATGGTTAAGAAAGGTCTAAAATGTTATTTTTGAAATTTTTGGTATTTTCCTGATTGTTTGAATTTTTAATGATGCTTATCAAATTAGGGGGACTTAGCCATGGTTAAACTAACTGGGATTGAGTTAACCGTGGTTAGGGACTAATCATAGTTAAGACAAAGTCAACAAGCCACTTCTTTTTTGTCTTTTTGAGTTTTTTCTATTTTTTTGGTTTTTTATGATTTCATGTGCATTTTCAAATTGGGTAGACTTAACTATGGTTAAACTTAACTGGGGTTGCACCAACCTTAGTTAAAATCAAGGTCAGGGTCCGACATGGGCCTGTCAAGTGTGGTAGGGCCTCAGTGGGCCTTGGATTGGGCCCTGGGCCTGATGCAAAGCCACTGTTCAAGAAAAACAGGGAATGACGGCATTTGATTTACCGCTATTCCTAATATAAAGCATTTTGCGAGTGTGGTAAATGAATTGCCGTCATTCCTGGTTTTTTAGAAACAGCAGTTCGGCTGTCACGTGAGAGATCAGAGGTGATGCCACGTGGGCTGGTGGGCCCAGGGAGAGTCTAGAGATTACCACGTGTCTTGGGCCAAAGTTTGGGCCCTGGGCTTGGCTTAAATTAGGCCCATAGAAGCCCTAATAACACTGCTTAAGAAATTACAGGATGTCAGTAAATTATTTACCGACACTCTGCACAGGTTTTGTTTGGCCCATAATAACCATAGTTAAGCTACCCCAGGAGCACGAGAAGCTCAGGGGTGATGGAGTGGAGTCCCATGGACCCAAAACAAGCCCTGAATTGTGCCAGGGCCTCACCATTTGTGGCCTATAGCCCTTGCAAAAAAATGTTCAAAATGGCGATAGTTATTCTACTGCCATTACTGGTTTTTCCTGAAAATTCAAAAAACAGTTACGGGACTATTCTACGGTGCTTCTAGGAGGTTTCTCATGAACTGAGGACCCCCCAGAAGACTGGTGGAGAAGAGGGGAGGGCCGTATACGTGTGTGGATGAGTTAGGGATCATGGGGGTTCCACTGCCTATGGAGGAGACAGGGAACCCCTCCTAAGTGGCTGTCCGCGAAGGCGCACTGGGACTGGGGTTGGCCTTCAGATTCTTGAGGGATTAAGAGATTTTAGGAGGTCTGAGGATTTCAGAATTTACCAGGGGTTTACTATCGAGGTTCTGGCCTTGGTTTATAGTGGATGGGGGTTGAGATTTATAGGTGAGGCTTCTGAGGACAAGGAGGGGATTAGGACCAGTGTAGGTGGGTGTCTCAGGCGCGTGGAGGGGTCTCTGAGGGGGATCAAGGCGTGCCTGAACCCTGACGGAGCAGGTGGAGGTGGCCTGGAGGGTTGGTGGTGTAGGGGGTGGCGCTGCAGACCTGCAAACATGCAAACAAGATGATGGCAGTAGATTATCTACTGTCATTCCCAAATACAAAGTTTTGAGAATGTTGGTAGATAGTCTACCGATATTCTAAGATTTCAAATTAAAAGGGTCAGGGCCCCCCTACAAGGTTTGGTTTGGGTTTTGGGCCCATGCTTGGGCCCATACTTGCTATCCTACGGGTTTTAGGTTCTAAGGGCTTGGGTCTACCTAGGGCTTGGATTAGGGTTAGGCTAGAGCTACCTAGGGTTTGAGCTAGGGTTTAGGCCTAGGTTAACTATGGTTAAAGTTTACCTATGGTTTGGACCTATGGTTTGACTCGGTTGACCTAGGGTTTAGACTAAGGTTGACCTAGAGTTAGGTTGAACTAACCATGGTTAAACTGGCTAACCATGGTTAAGGGGGTTGTAAAAATGGGGTGCTGACACCCATCTTCTGTAGAGAACTGTTTCAAAGTTTTGGGTTTTATCATTTGCTCGGGCTTCAACTCTCATGGCTCTATGATGCACCAGATCTTTGCCTCGAATGCATGAAGTTCTTCTCTAACACTCTCGAGAAAATGGACGGCTGGAAGTTCTGGCAAACTCATGCCCATTGGCTAGATTAGCTCGAGATTCTGCAATTCCTTGATGAAGTGGATATAGAAATAGAGAATTGAATGGTTTCCAGCTTACCAAATTATGGGTTAAGCTACTGATATTTATAGAATCAGTTTACAGATAAGTACAGATTACAGATAATGAGTATCTCTAGGAGATTTAAGCATATGTTACAATTGTGATGTTATTGGACTCTATCAATAATTTGGGACTCTATCAGTGGAAACTATAATCATCATAACAAAACCCTTTTTAATATCTTTTTTTTTTCTAATTTTCAGCTTTAGTAATTGAAAACAAACTGATAATGAAAAACAGAGGCAAAAGCGAAGCAAGGGAGTGTCTAGAACACATGTAGGGAAAGGTGCATAAGGGTTGGAAACATGTTCTCACATGTGGGTGCCTCCAGCTCTTGATACAACAATTCCCAACATGCATAAAGAGGTTCCCTAAGAAATCAAGCTCGCACATGCCTTGCACGTGCACCCATTATCCTCTAAGAATCGAAAAATGTAATTCATGGGTAGCCAATGCAAGCATGATTAAGTCTGCATCCAACCCATACAAACAATGTCGTGTGTTTGGATCAAATTAATCCTGGCAAATTTCGTTGCAAGCGGATGTAAAACATTATATTGTGCTCCCCCTTACCAGGCACATTGACATCAGAAAGAATTACCTTCACACCCCACCACCCGGGACCCATGTTCATCCTCAAGTGTATGTAATATTGAAGAACTGATGACAGTGAGGCCATAAATTCAGTTCCGGGTGTGATTACGTTAGCATCCAGAGTTTTAGTTTGCTCCAACAGAGATAATCTTTCCCCTTTCTGATTCAAAGACACTTCTCAACCTCTCAGTTCCAGCAGCTTCATCTGCCATCTCTTTAGCAGCTCTGAAACGCTTCGCTCGCTGTTGATTCATCTTTCCTCGTGGTGCAACACCATCAATTGCCATCTACAGAAGTTTCCGAGGTCTAATCAATGAAAAAATGCGATGAATGTACTTGAAAACTTGTTCATACGTTCTTGTAGCAGACTGGCCATCTGGATGGAAACAGGGATGAATGATTCCGTTCATGTCAAGATAGAGATTATTGAACAGGACACCATTAGGATTGGGCTGGCTTGCATTAACCATAACAGAAACGCCATTAACAACGATGGGAGTTTCTTCAAGCACGTCTACAACTGCAAGTGAGTATTTGTTGACCAATCATCGATTAAAAGCAGGAATCCCCATTTAAGCTCTTTGATTCTTCTTCGGAGCTTTAAATACACAGTATACGAATTTCTGCTTTCCGTACGTGTGTTGGGTCTTAAATAAGGGCAAAATCGCCAAAGAGTATCATATATTAGTGGCATAAATTTCACGGGTAGGACAGTGTAATTTTAGAAACAAGAGGGGAGAGGTCTATGAAATTTCACCAAACCTCATGAGAGGTTAGTGTAATTAACCCTAAAATAAAAAGAGACCCAGCACGTGACACCTCCACGATGAAACATGATCTGCAATGAGGCTACTGGCAGTGTGTTTTCTTGTTATAGATTGCACATGTATATGTCAGTAGAGGTATATCTGAATTTGTATCCGTTTACATATCTGCGGATCCGAATTTGAATAAATATTTTATGGAGAATGAAATATGGTATTTTTATACGACTCCGATTAAAATAATTGAATTCAAGTAATATTTGAATTACCTTATTACTTTTTAAAAAAACAGTTAAAAAATATTAAAATAAACAAATTTGATTTTTTTTAAATAATAAATTAATATTTTATATTCACTTAAATTAAAATATATTTTAATATCTTAAAAATATATAATAAGTATATATTCTTAAAGTTATTATAGATTTATAAACTATAATATATTAATTATATATATTATAATAATTGATTATATAATTGGTCGGATATTTATCAAATCCGATATATTAATATCCATATTCATAACCGATTATAAGCGGATAGTAAAATCATTATTTGGACACGTTTCGCCACATAGCTATTGGGATAATTATCCAACTAAATGAATTCGGATACAAATCGAATATGGATAATATATGTATGTGTTGTCACTCCTATATGCCGGTAGAACATTTTATTGGCATATAAATCTTTGTTAAAAAATGTTTTAAAGTGTTGGACTCAAAGTCACAACCTCCCCATTATTTATAATGAGACCTCATTAGAGAGTAGAGACGTCCATTAAGATCTCAATTGCCTACCTTATGTTGGCTAATGAGGCATTAATTATGTGTCTGCACCTCAAAATTTTTGTAAATCCATCATGTTTAGGTATGAGGCCCCTCAAATTTTTAATTTTTTTTTACTATACTTGGCCCCTAATTTTTTTTTTTCTTATATAAATATAGTGGCCCCCCAATTTTTTGTCATATATATAGTGGGCCCCTCCAATGGAGTCCAATTATGCACTTAAGGTCGCCACATGTCCCCATTGACACCCCTTAACTATGGTTAAAATTCACCCACTCTTAGTGTTCACCTACTTATCCTTAATTTTTAGAAAAAAAAATTTTAAAAGTTTTTTGAACCTTAGGAGTTATTAAATTTTAACTAGGGGTTGAAAAAAATTGATATTTAAAAAAAAAAATCAAGGATAGATGGGTGAATCTTAACCATAGTTAAGGGGTATCAATAGTGACACATGGTGACCTCAAGGACATTACCGGAAAAAAATTCTCAAAATAAAAAAATTACTCCAAAATGTTTTTTCTCCCTGGCTATGCCCCCGATCCCCCAAATTCCATACTCTCAAATTCATTAGTTTTTTTTTTATACTTTTCTGGCTCCATCCAGAGTGTGTACCTGAGGATAAAAAATAAAAGGGGATTTTGCATATCAGCTGTTAGGTTCTTCTTAGTTTGCAAATACATGGTTATGTTTAAATCTTTTGCAAATTAACTCATGGTTTTCCAACAGTTAGACAAATACTCTTAAACCTTACTTCCTTGAGACTTTAGTTTGAAATTATCACTAAAATGACTATAATGCCCTTAACAGATTTCATACCATCATCACAAAGTCCCTTTAACTGTTCTTGAACCATGGTTAATAAGTTGTGACTCTTATGGTTAATTTATCTTCTTTTAACTCTTAACTATAGTTAAGATTCACTAACCCTTAGGGTTAAAACATCTAACCTTAGTTTTTTAATAAAAAAAAATTAAAAAGTAATGTGTTCACTTTTAAACTTCCTTTAATGTTGTTAAGATTCACTAATCCTTAGGATTAATGCATCTATTAGAATTTTTTTTAAAAAAACAACGTGCTCCCTTTTAACTCCCTTTAACTATGGTTAAGATTAACTAATCCTTAGGGTTAAAACATCTAACCTTGAATTTTAAAAAAAAAATTGAGCATTTCTTTTAACTCCTTTTAATTGTGGTTAAGATTCACTACCTCTTTAGGGTTAAAGCATCTATTAGGAATTTCTTTTTTAAAAATAACGTGTTCGTTTTAACTCCCTTTAACTTTGGCTAAGATTCACTAACACTTAGGGTTAAAGCATCTAACCTTGGTCAGACACAATGAACTAAACCAGTCATTGTGTCTGAAATCAGAGATGACACAATATACTAACTAGATCATATACTAACCAGCAAACGAACCAAGCCAGCCAGGATTATGATTTATTTATTAATTAAAATTTTCTTATAGTTAAATTTCCATCTAAATTGTTGAATTTATTTGGAACATATATAGCCAGGTAGCTTAATAGCTATGCTATAACTGCTCGTTTATGTGGTATTTGTGAATATTAGTGTCGACAATATCTTATATGACATGTACTATGGTTAAGCTACATGCCTTCCTCCTTCAGATTATGTAGATTGGGGTTTGTTATGGTTATGTCGCTCGTTAGTCCACACGTTTTTCCATTTGCCCCTTAGCATCACATATCATACTTGTTTTTTTTTTTTTTAATTTTGAAAAACCTTCTGAAAATGTTGTAATGAACACAAATTGTGGCTTCTCCCTCCATTGGATATATGATTATTGTGAGTACGGGATTTTGCGGTCCGTCCACATAAAAGCAAAGATTGGCTTTTAGAGTCGCCACCTATTCATTTTTAGGGATAGGTCCCGGGTAAGCAATTGTTTGGATAAGGCAAAAGGTCTATCAAAGATTAGGGTAAGTGGTTCGATTAAACCTTGAGGAAGGTGTTAGGCACCCCAAGACCCCCATTTAAGAAATATTTACCTACTCCCTATAGTTAAGCCAAGTTTAATATCAAAATTAATTAAATGCTTAAGTGCTTAATGAAATGTTAATCCAAAAAATAAGCAAAGCAAGCTAGAATAGGGGTTGTCTAGACTAGGGTCGAATCCGAGTTGGATTGCCTACGTACTCACATAGGGGTGAGATCAGACCGAGCGTAGTTCTGGCACATGAGCCCGTGCCAAGGCTAGGGGTATGTGTGTGTGCAAGGTGGTCAAGGGTCTAGCCCGGAGGTTAGGGTTGACTGACCGAGTTGGTCAAGTGCAAAGTAGAGTCTAACCGCAGTTAGAAAGGTGTTAACCATGGTTAGAGGGCCTAACCATGGTTAAGAAAGTAAGCAAGCAAGCAAGATTGATGTTTTTTGGTGTTTTGTATTTTTATGGATTTTTAGGGATTTTTCCATATTTTTTGTGGGGTTAAGTAGTGCTTAACCATGGTTAAACGTTAACCGGGGGCCATTTTAACCATGGTTAAGGGTCAAGGTCAGTCAAGGATGGGCCCAAAGGGTATGGCAGGGCCTAGAGTGGCCTCCTACCAGGTTTGGGCCCTTCACAAAACCCAAAAATCAAGAAATTCCAAAATGGAGGTAATCGGATTACCTCCATTTCAGTAATATTTTAACCAGAGTTTGTGGGTGATTAACTAGGGTTAGGGATCACCCCTGGGTAAAACAAAAGCAAGGTTAGAAAGCTGGGAGTGTCACCTTTCAAATGGTATAGGTCTCAGCCTCTGAATATGCCAGGTGTGGGCCCTACAGGGACTCAAAGTCAGGTAAAAATTAGTCTGTAATGTAGGCATTTGAACTGCCGACACTATAGACAGTATTTTAACCCATCTTTAGGGGTTTGCTAACCATGGTTAGGCATGATCCCTGAACCTGAAATTTTGCAGGGAGCTAGGGGAGGTCAAGAGCTTTCCAACAAGCTACTGTGGGCCTCAAGGGGACTTGGAATGTGGGCCCCACATGGGCCCAAAGTTAGTGTGAAAATAAGTTCATTATGTCGGTAAACCAAATGGGGACAAAGAGTTTTTAGGCTATTTTGAGCATGTCGGTAAACCAAATGGGGACAATGAGTTTTTAGGCTATTTTGGGCATGTCGGTAATAGAAGTGAGGACATTAAGCTTTTAGCCCAATTTTGTGTGGTCGACACTGCTATTGCCGACCACTAGCAGATTTTTTCAAAAACCGATTTTTGCCCACTGGCTTTGAACCAAAAGGGGTCTAAGGGTTCCCTCATTGCCTGAGGGACCCCCAGACCCTATGGGGTGTGTCCATGCACGTTGGGTGGGGTGTGCACCCGAACCTAGCCTCTAGGGAGTTCCCTACACCTATGGTGAAGGTGGGGGACCCCTATCCTCGGCTGTAGCAACTACATAAGTGAAAGGAAAGCCAAAGGGGGAACCCTGGATCAGGACCAGGGGTCCCTTACAGTTAGAGCAACAAAAAAAGGGGTGAGGGATGATCCCTACCCTTGGATAATTTGCTACGGAGGCTGTGGACGGAGCTGGACGTCCGGTGGCGGCGCCTGGGAGGTCGTAGAGGCCTGGTGGGGTGTTAGGATGAAGGTGGAGGTGATGGTCTCGGTTTTGACAGGGTTTCAATATGAAGAATGGGAGTAATTTTTGCATGGGGGAGGCTTGGAATTTAAAGGAGAAGGTGGAGGACGTCCAAGGGCATTTAGTGTATTTAGGGAAGGTCCAGGGACCAATGGGGGAGGTCCCAAGCCTCTGGTGGTGCTGCAGTGGAGCCTGCACACGCTAAACCTGGAAACACGGTAATGTCGGTAATTGAATTAGCGACATTAAAAAAATAGGCCAAAAACTTAATGTCGGTAATTCGATTAGCGACATTACCGATTTCATGCTATTTCGGGCCAAACCCAAATCCACTTGGGTCAAAAGGGTTGTGGGCAGCCATTTAGGGCAATTCCCGCCCATTTTGGATTTAGGGTTTGTGGGTCCCACCCATGTGCCCCTCATGGGTTGAGGTGGGCCCAAGTGTGGGCCCTAAAGGCTATGGGCTTTGGTTTTTTTTGTGGTTTCTTGGGTTTTGAATGGGTTGTGTAGTGGGCCTTGAGCCCATAGGGTTTGTCCTAGGTCTTGGGCTAGGGTTTAGCTAGGGCTAGGTCTAGGGTTTGGTCTAGGGCTCTCCTAGGGTTTGTCCTAGTGTAATGGGCCTTGAGCCCAAAGCTTAGGGGGGAGATTCTAAGGTTTTAGGGGTTGTCCTAAGGTTTCACTAGGGTTCGTCCTAGGGCTTAGGGGGTGTAAAAATGGGGTGCTTACAGCTGCCCCTCTTTGTCGGAGAGTGCCGAGTTTGGCAATTGAATGACAAAGATTGGAATCAACCAATTTTTACCAGTAAGCAGGATGGATGAAAGCACACATGGCGAGGAAGAGGAGTGGATATTCGTCCGTTCCAACTTAGTGTACTCCTAAAATAGTGAACTAGCATAGCAAGATTGTAGACAACCGCCCGATTGTCTGACCGAGTAGCAAGCCAAGAGAGAGGAGAGTAAAGACAGCCGCCCGACTGCTTTACCTGGAGCAAGCAAGAAAGATGAGAGAGTAAAGACAGTCGCCCGACTGCTTTACACGAAAACAAACATAGGTGATGAGGATGAAGGCAGCCGCCCGACTGGTCCACCAGGAAAGCAAGCAAGCAGGGTAAAAACAGCCGCCCGACTGCTTTACACGGAAGCAAGCGAAGGAGATGAAGGTGAAGACAGCCGCCCGACGGGTTCACCAGAAAAGTAAGCAAGCAAGTAAAGACAACCGCCCGACTGCTTTACGCGGAAGAAAGCAAGCAGGGTAAAGACAGCCGCCCGACTGCTATACTTGGAAAGCAAGCAAAGGAGATGAAGGTGAAGACAGCCGCCCGACTGGTTCACCTGAGAAGTAAGCAAGCTAGTAAAGACAGCCGCCCGACTGCTTTACGCGGAAGCAAGCAAGCAGGGTAAAGACAGCCGCCTGACTGCTATACCTGGAAGCAAACAAGGAGATGAGGGTGAAGGCAGCCGCCCGACTGGTCCACCTGGAGAAAGCAGAGAAAGATGAGAGGGTAAAGACAGCCGCCCGACTGCTTTACACGGAAGCAAGCAAAGGAGATAAGGGTGAAGACAGCCGCCCGACTGGTCCACCTGAAAAGCAAGCAAGCAAAACCAAAGATAGTGATCTGGAATGATAGGGAGTTCGTGAAACAAAGAAAGCAAGATGAGTTTGATATGAGGAATGAGAGCGGTGACCCTGAGCCTTAACCTGAATCTCTGCCTCCTTGCACAAATAGCCTGATAGATTTGAAATGCCTCTGACTCGGGTGATCTGATTGTTGGCACTTGCCCCCCAGAATGTACCGATCTGCTTCAAATACCTATGCTGTCAAGGATAGTCTGCTAACTTCGCTTTGCCCTGGTTTCAATGCTTTTCTTGCACCAGCGAGAATGAACAGTCGACTTTGAGCTGACTCTACTGGAGGTTGAAACTTGACTAAAAAGTACGAATAACTGACAAATGATACGACCGACTTGTTAAAAAGATAAATGAACTGACTGACAAGTGGTGGACTGACAGTTGACTAGCGGACTGTATAAAATGAAATTGACTGTTTGAACTTTGAAGAGTGTGCCTGAGATTACTTGTAGTGGGATACCTAGCTAGGTTTCTTAGCCTTCAAGTAAAGATGATTAAGTCGTGGTTGATCATGATATTTGATCATCGGCTAGCAAAGCTTGCATTGATTTATCTTTCTCTTTTTTGCCCCTGGGCCCTTGTGGGTTTTCACCAGGACTGGGTTGTACATATTGATCTTTGTCCCTTTTTTGCCCCTGGGCCTTTTTAGGTTTTCACCAGGACTGGGTTCACGTAATTTTTGCGCAGTAGCCGGATTGGTGATTCCTTGCTATGCCCGCGAATTTAGAAGTTTGATTTATCCCTTTTTTGCCCTTGGGCTCTTACGGGTTCACCAGGACTGGGTATACAAGCTTTGCATTTCTCATGTTCTGCTCTCGAATTTGCTTTGATAATGTTCCGCTCTTCTCTCGTCATTGCCTGTCGGAAATGGTGATGAATGCTTTTGACCATTGATGCTCAAGTCCTTTCAGGGATCAAGGAGGGCTTAATATCTAGGACGAAACGTGGTTTGGCTAGAAACGAGATCAGGCTCAAAATTCAATGCTTCAGCAAGGATAGGGCATCCTATGACCTTTGTTCATTGTTGGTGTAGAACCAGCTTCTGCATTTTTCCCTTTAATGAAGCTTTGCTTCGCCTTTTGGCCAATTGCTTTTTTTTTTCTTTGTACACAGTTGCCTTGTATTGTGAACATTTGTTTTGTTATGACCGAACCTGATTTCAGGCTGCCTACGTACCCAAATAGGGATCAGGTCAAGACGTAGTTCGGCCGAAAGGCCACTTGATGCTGTTGCTCTTTGCTGGTTGTTCCTTTGTATTGTTCTTTGACTTTCAAAGAGTGCCCATATGTGGGTGTTTGAAAAAAAGGTTAGCAGGCTCAAAGGTCTAACTAGCGAATATGTATATAGCATGGGTAAGAGAGATATTGAAAGGGGTATCAAGAGATGGCCTCATATCTTTTCCTTGATTGGTCGAGAGCATGTATGGACATTGCATCATCTGCATTTCCGTTGATTGACATTTGATGGCTCAGAGACGTCTTCAACTCCTGTATGTTCTTGTTCAGGTATGTTCAATCTTGGAAGGATATCCGTTGATTTGAATGATCAACCTTTATCAAATTATTCCTTAGGGCATTAGAAGCTAGTTCAGTTCTCAAAGCAAGCATCTCAGAGCACAATGAGAATTTGATTTAAACGAGTCATTTCATTAAGATATTAATGGGTGAACAGACTCGACAAAAGACACTGAAATAGAGGCCACTGGCCACCAACTGACTTCAAAACAAAGCAACTGAAGTAAGGGCCACTGGCCACTGACCGATTAGATTGTGGAAAAGAGACCGACACGGGCCACTGTGGCTAACTGCAAGATAACTGATGAAAATAAAGCAAAGACATCACAAAAAAAAGAGTTTGCTCAAAAATTTGACTGAAGATTCTGGCCGATGCAACCTTAATTTCCAGGAGTAGCATGGTTGGGCAGAGGGACTTGAGTGATGTCCTCATTTCTTGGTTCAAAGCGAATTGCATCTGTCTCCAATAGGTCTTGGATAGCATGCTTGAAGTCATAGCATAGATCTGTAGGATGTCCTGGTGACTGGTGATATCCACAGTGCTGGTCTGGCTTGTAACCCTTCGGAGGGTTAGTTGGTGGAGGCTGGGGCTCCTTCAAAGTGATCAATTTCTTGTTCAACAAGAAAGGGAGTAGCGATGTCAAAGAATACGGGAGCGGAGTGAATACCGGTTTCTTCTTTGTTCAAAGGTCATCTGATGAGAGAGGAGTTTTCCTTGATTCTGTAGAGTTTGCTGAGGCTGCCGAGGCTGCGGTGGCTGCCGAGGTTGTTGAGGGAGGTTGGGAACTCGAATGGCCGCTACCATTTGTACATCATTCTCTTTCCTTCTGTTGTCCTTCCTTGAAGGCAGGGGAGCACGGGAAGAGGATGCACCCTTTGAAGCTTGGAACATGTCAAATGCCCCTATATCGTGCATGGTTGCCTCAATCCTAGCGCCACATTTGGCCATTGTACTGAAATCAGAGACTGGTTGTGCGGCCAAGAGAGTCTTTAGCGGATGCTTGAGAGTGCGGAGGAAAGTAGTCACTTGCTCATCTTCTGGCAGAGAGGTGCTCATTTTTCCAGCGACTTCTCTCCATCGAACAGAGTACTCGATGAAGGACTCATTATCCCTCTGTGACATTTTTTCCAAATCTACCATCTGCGGGATTAGATCGACATTGTATGAGTATTTAGCCAAGAAAGTTTCACAGAGGCCCTCCCAGGTTCTGACTTTGTTGGGGTCGACCTTAGTGAACCACTGTAGGGCTGCTCCTTTCAGACTCTTCTGAAATAACTGGACCAAGAGTTTGTTATCGTGTTCCAACTGGAACAGCTTTCCTCGGTAAACCCTCAAATGCATCTCGGGCATCCCTTCCCATTGTACTTATCGAAATCAGGTATCTTGAAATCCCGGGGCAATTGAATCCCTGGGAGCATGCACATATCTTTGAAATCTGCAGATTTACGGGTTCCTTGCACTGTCTTCACCAATTCTTATAACTTCTCAATCCTCTCCTTGTAAGCATCCGGAATCTGTGCCGAACTGGAAGATATGTGAGCTGATCCAGTATGGGGTTCATTGCCGGCCCTAGCTTCCTCCTCCTCAAACTGGTCAGTGATGAGAGGTATGATGTGGGGAATGGGTTGTGGTTGAACAGGTGGAGGTGGCATGCCGAAGGTGAAGTCGGTTTGTGGTTGAATAGGTGATAGAGGGATGTTGATGACAGGTGGTTGTGGGATAAGATTGGTGATATGTGGCGGATTAGCTTGTGATGGGTCTGGCACATCGGTCGGTCGAGGATTTGAGGAGGAGAGAGCATGTGTTACTGCCCGCATAAAATCATGCACAATGTTTTCAGCTCTTCTATGCTCTGGGAATTCTCAGTCATTCTTGCCTCGAGGCTCGGGGCTTGCAGCTGCTGAGATGTCGGGGTATCAGGATCAGTCTCATGTCCATCCACTAATTGATCCATACTGTACTGCTTGATCAGATATCAATTGGTGGTATCTTTCAGACCAATAAGTACCTCCAATCAGGGTCATCTGACTAATGACATGTATCTGCAACGCAGAAGAGCCGGTAGTTACGATACTGGCGGCGGAGCAGATTGACAAGCAAGCAAAAAGAGATATAGCCAGTGTAAATGACATAGGTGGCAATGATCCCCATTTGCGGGATTGAAGAAGGCACAGAAAGCAAAGGAACGAAGGGATTTGATTGTTGATTCGAAATGTTTTTTTGGTTGTGACAAGAAAGGTGATCCGATAGGGCAAGACAGAGAGAGGTCCGACATGCTTTAACCATGGTTATTCAGAACCGAGGGCCTATTTTGATTTTCAGGTCAAAGATGAGGGTAGGTGATGGTGAAGAACAATATCTACTGGGATTTAAACCCACCTATGTTATGCGGGAAGCAGGGTTTAGAGTGGCTTTTATATTAGGCACAACAAAGGGCTCAGTACATGCCCTAGATGGTGCGTATCGGTAGATGTGCCCGGGTAGTCAACAATGACAGGGGAAGGTAAGGGTTTGCAAGCAGGTGAGGTTTTAGAACCCTCCGGAGGGATGCTGTAGCCTATACCTTGCCGAGGCTCTATTAAAGATATCGATACTGTTTATGCAAAGGGTTGTGGTTATGAGCACGATGGGGGAGGGACAACTTAACACCGTTATGCGACTCGGAGCATGGGATAGAAAACATACCGGCGGAAGCGAGGGGAGGTTGTAAGCGGGAATCGATAAGGTAAAAAAATCAGAGATAGAAATAAAAGAAGAAGGAAAAGCGTTCAAGAATCGGTTTCTGAAGGCTCATCACCAACATGCAATATTTGCTGCCTTCCCAAGACGTACGCCATGCCCACCGAGGCTCATCATCCAGCGGCGTTAGCGTAAATAGCCTGGCTAATAGGTATGGGTTATTACACTACTCCTCTATGGTCTGATATGCCACCCATACGACGCTAAGACACTTGATTAACCCCTAAAGGCAGGTTGG